>VZTO01000963.1:40376-58243 GCA_013400615.1 Syrrhaptes paradoxus | reverse complement strand
GCAAGAAAGCTTACTCATTAAGGAAAACTTCAAGTGCATTTGCAAGGCTTGTCACTCAACAATCCATCACAGAATATAAATTTATTTAATAAGAATCAAGCTAAAGTAGTGGTGGACCATTTTATTCATCAGTTTCATGCAAATATGAAGAATCTTCCTAGACTAACAAGGTAAAGGTATCACTACAAATATAATTCATAAAGCTGAACTAAAATTAAAACAACATGGATTCTTGGTAGGAATGGTTAAATATCACCAAGAAAGAAAAGCGACCTTCAGAAAACACTAGCACGCTCTAGGAATATGTCTGCAGTATTAGAGCAGACTTGAGTTCAGAGAACAAGAGTATAAAATAAAACCAGAGCAAATCTTAGCTCAGAAACACATTTGCAGTTTCAAGAAGAGTTTAGTACAATTTGCAGTAGTACTAACTGCACTTTTAAGGTGCTTAAATGCTGTACATTGCATTATTTTGGTCAAAATGTATTCCAAAATTGAAATATATCCAAAATCTAAGCACATTCAATTTAAAAAAGCATGCCTTTTAAAAGAGGATTTTCTGACATTTTAACTACAAGAACTTTTGTTCCATTGACTATTCACATAACAGAGAAAAGGAAAAAAGCATATTTCAAGCAAAAAGGAACAATATGAAAAATACAGGGTTTAAAATAATCAGATTACCATGTAATGAGGTTATAAGTGCCCCATCTCATAGAGACGGGATGTAACAATTTCAACTGAAAAAAACCAAACACAAAACCCACCAAAACAAAACTGAAAAAAACCCCAACAAACCTAGACATACCAAACTCAGAGGCTTATTTTTATAAACTTTCTCAAAGTTTGCCATCGGACTGGCAAACAACAGTTCTCAAACCAGGAGCTATTTAAAACCTTAACAAAATTGCTGGAGTAAGTGTGCATGAGAAGGATATATGCACAGCATAGTCTCCAAAATAATGCATATCTTTCTGTTACCTCACCAGAAGTCACTAAGGCTACAGGTACAGACTAAACATAACCAGGTTACAGCAGCTGAAAAAAAATCATTGCCCATGAGTGGAATTTCCTGACTCTATACAGTTAAGTCTGCCACAGTCGCAAAACAAAGCACATTAGTTTCAACATCATCTACTGAGGTTCTCATATCAAGTCTCTACACACAGCTTCTTTGACGGTTCCTTTATACACTCTTCTCTCGGCATAAAAATAATCTATGTTAAGAACCTGGCGGCAGGGGTAGGGAATGACCTAAAACATCAAATGCATACCAGCATGCAAGTCCAGAAGCAGACTTAAGTCTGCAAATACCCAAAATTCACATGGATAATTTCATATAGCTAGATATCATGATGTCATAAAAACCTTCTGGGTAAAATTAGTAGTAAAATTCCCAAAGGAGCTGACAATCTCTACTTAATAAGAGAACTGTTGGCATTTTTACCTCTTATTTTGGAGTCACTTTGGAATAATTCAGACAGGTGTTGGGTATGTCATTCTCACACTGAAAATGCATTTATGCAATATGAAAAACACATTTTAAAATTTCTCTTTAATTAATCACAGCAAAGATTCTTTAGCAACTGTGCTATTAAATATAGATTCAGTTGGGTCAACTTCAGATATCTGAGCTTTGATGCATTACTACAATTTCTGAGAGGCATACAATTGTAGTATTAGGTATATAGCTCTGTTCACATTCCCATAATCCTATTTTCTATACAGAATTTGCACTTCCTGATGAATATTTAAGGGATGGAAAGAATATGCATCCGATTCAATTTACTTTTGCTGTTCAAGTCTACTAATATTAACTTGGTATGATTACTTATCTATATTCTTTACTAAAGGAACCGGTGCTAATTCTGAATTACCACAGACTTGTTTCATGTCTCTTGTCTATATCGCAATACTGGAAACAAGTTTTTCTCTTCCCCTCCCCTTTTATAGAACTACAACCTGCAGCTTGTAAAAATGTCCTACAAGGGAGCATTACTCTCTTTGTAGAGATCTTCTTTCCTTTGTCCTTCTAAATGAGGATTATCCAGGAGAGGGAGAGTGGCACGGAGAATCTCAACAAATTATCAAAATACATTACTAAAAATAATAGGAGTTCTGTTTGCTGTTTTGGTTTTTAATCTGTCAAGCATCAGGTTTTGATCGATCAGTATTAAGATTTATTAAGTAACAAACCCAACATCAAGGGACACACTTCCATTTTAGAAAGTTAAATAAATCAATCAACCCAAATATTTACAACAGCAAAGAAACTGAATACTCCATCCATTTAAATACATACCTCCCATATATATATTACTCATTTTTTTAAAAAAAATGGTTATGCCAAACAGCATGTGGCTTTATGTAAAGCCTTCTAGTTTATGACTAATAAATATTTTTGTTTGAAAACCTGTTTCATGTAGTGTTTAATAAAAATGAATATTTTTCTCTACAGGAAAGTAAACGTGAAAGACGCAAGCCCAGGTAGTGATCTCATGAATGCTTACACTGGTTAGCAAAATTCAGTATACTAGCTGTCACCTTTATCTCTGTTGCTAAATAGACAACCACTGTTGATTTGTACAAAATATACCTCATGTTCAAGACCAGACTGTAGAGACTTGATATAATTATAATGAACTTCTCTGTTTCAAAAAGATACATTCACTGAGTCCAGATTTTAAACCCACCTACTTAGACCTTATTTTGAGAAGCTCTAGATGCACTTGACCATGGAACTGGAACTGGCATCAAGTACCCAGCTCCCACAAGAAGCTCAAGGAAGCGAGGTGCCTCACTCACCAGTCTCTGCCAGTTCCTCTCCCAGGAAAAGCTCTACCGGGTAGTGTCACAGAGAACCAGCACACTCACCTGAGACAAACAGCATTCAACTCCTCTTACAGAACCCCTCAGACCAACATACTCGCTGGTAACTAACTGCCAGAATTACTTATATAATGCTATAAATATGAACCAGCCAAGAGAACTACACACAGCACAGTTCATGTAACAAAGAGTTCATACAGTTTCCCCGATCAGGAAGTTTCTGCTGACCACTGTCATAGCTTTGACTCATCAGTTGTCTATAAACCAGAGTTTGAGAAGCATTAAGAGAAAGGACCTCTAAGAAAATGAAAAAAAAAGTCAAAGCAATACACTCAGAAAAATCCCTTAAAATCCATATCGAGCTAGCCCAGCTTTTTTACACACTATATTTTATTGACTGAATCAGTCAACAACAATTAGCAACATTTTGAAAGCGTTTCAGTTTTTTTAGTGTGAGAATCAATACAACTTTTCTTTAAACAAACAATGAACTAAGATGCTGTGAGTAGATTTGCAGTTTCCATTTTCTTGAGCCATTCTGTTACTAGAAGAGCATCCGTGGTGGCAGAAACAAAAGTCAACACTCAACAGAAACTATTCCTAATTTAGCTTCATTTCATGGAGCTATTTTCACAGCAGTTTCCATTTGACCTTGCACAGAGGTGAGAGTAATGGTAGACTGTGGAAAGCTACTATATCAGAAACTGAACAACACACCTGTGATGGAAACAACTGTTTTTTGACTTAACTGTGTGATCTTAAGAAACTGTGCCAAAAGAACAAGAAAAAAGCATCTACCTGTATCTATGCATATCAGTTACTGGTTGTGTACAGTAACTCCTCCAAAACATTACTCTGGGGAATCCCTCCAGGCAGTAATCAATGTCTCCTGCAAGGCTCCACTGTTTAAGATGTAGAAAACAAGAAAATGAGACATCTGTGGATTAGTAAAAACAGATCATCAGACCAGCTTTGAAATTGGTAGGAAATTGGTAAAAGGGGTGACAGGAAATGCAGCGATGAAAGGGAAAGCTGAAGTGAAATTACTAAAGAAGTTCCTACAGTATCAGTCTCAGAATCAGTATTTTGTATACTTTATTACTAAGGTGAATAAGCATGACAACTGCAAAAAGAAGGATCATATTAACACAGAGTGGGAACTGGATGAATCTGAAGACTGAAATAATAAAAGTGGTACAAAATTTAATATCAAGAAGCTCAGGCCATCAGCTCTTATTTTGAGGACTAATTAACACTATGCTGTTAGGTGGAGACTCATCAGCTCCACAAGAGAGGTGAATGACAGGGGAATCCTGTATCAGGAGAATGACTACAAACCACCACCAAGGCACATCTGTCAAATGCATCTGTAAACAAACACTGGAACTTACCAGACAAGATCCCCCCCCAGAGACACAGGTGATTACTAAAGCCACTTATGAGACCTAACCTGATTTATTTTTTTCTGGTTAATTCCGATCCCTCCTTGCAAACATATATATTTTATATATAAGTATATACGCAAGCCTAGAACAGAGCATACACAAGGAAGAACGACCATAGCAATGGCAAGTCTAACATCTTCGTTGGAGACGTGGACAGTGGGATTGAGTGCACCCTCAACAAGTTTGCCTATGACAGCAAGCTGTGTGGTGCGGTCGACATGCTGGAGGGAAGGGATGCTATCCAAAGTGACCTTGACAGGCTGGTGGGCCTGTGGAAACCTCATGAACTTCAACAAGGCCAAGTGCAAGCTCCTGCACATGGGTCAGGGCAATCCCAAGCACAAATACTGGCTGGGGGGAAAATGGCTTGAGAGCAGCCCTGAAGAGAAGGACTTGGGGGTGAGAAGCTTAATGTGACCCAGCAACGTGTGCTTGCAGCCCAGAAAGCCAACCATGTCCTGGGCTGCACCAAAAGAAGTGTGACCAGCAAGTCGAGGGAGAGGATTCTCCCCCTCTGCTCTGCTGTTGTGAGACCCCACCCGGAGAACTGCACCCAGCTCTGGGGCCCCCAGCATAAGGAGGACACGGACCTGTTGGAGCAAGTTCAGAGGAGGGCCACGAAGATGGTCACAGGGATGGAGCACCTTCCATACAAAGCAGTTGATGTCCCATCCCTGTCAGTGTTTAAGGGGCATCTGAACAATGCTCTTAATAATTTGCTTTAACTTCTGGTCAGCCGTGAAGTGGTCAGGCAGGACTAGCTGATCATTGTAGGTTCCTTCCAACTGAAATATTCTATTCTAAATTGTACTTTCATTTGGACTATTGGCAAATGACTAATCCCTACCATTCAAAACTATCTAAGGAAGAAAATAGTTGGGGATAAAGGGGAATCAGTCCTATTTAAAGGGGATGAAGAGAATCAATTGTATTTAAAGGACAAAGGAAACACCTTAGCAAATATTTTGTAGTTTAAGGAGTATGAACTTTGTTGAGATGGAACAACTTTACAAGATTTATTTGCTTATAAGAACATCCTGTGACCATAATAAAAATAATTTGAAAAACGTGGAAGGAGTATTAAACCTTGTGATTTTGAGACTTAAAAAATCTCCATCTGCTATAGGTTTGAAACACATCTAGTTCATGTGCCCTTGCCCCCTTAACTATAACTTTCCTAAAACCATCTCTGAGATACGTTGACCTTACCACCATTAGTATGCAAGGCTAGCTGTGTCATTGATGAGGTGCCCAAAACATCTGTAGTGTTAACACACATCTCCTAGCCGGGGGTTGGACCACACATAAGTAACTTCTATTCCGGGAAAATGAATCTCATTAGTAAACATGTTTTGATTAACATGGCACTGAAAGCAATTTATTACTTAATTTAAGGACACCAATTCTTGCCCTCATTGCAAGTAAAATTACTTTAGTTAATAGGTCTTTCAGCATGAAACATTTTCCTACAGCAAACAATCTGGCTGGGTATACACAAGCTCTGCCAAGTCTTTTTCCACATCTAAGGTGCATGCAGGCACACACACGTGCACAGAGCAGTGTCCTTTTTTAAATTCCTTTCCCACACAAATTCAACAGCTATGAAAGACCATAAGGTGTTATAGATACAAAAGAAATGTCACAGTATTTTGGAAGCTCTTCCATCTTGCACCAGTACACATAATTTTTTAGTACTGGAGAAGTGTAAGATTTGTAAGACTACTGGGAGGCTTTACTTGAAAGAGCGAGGAATGTTTTTAACGTGCTAAAAGTTACTAAGTATAAATGATGAATAGCAAGCAGCAAGAACCACATGGAAAGATGCAGGAATTTGACAGAAAACCTTTTTTTTTCCCCCTCTTCCTTTTGGGATGGCGATACTAAAAAGCCCTGAGAAACAGGGGTTTTTTTTGTCATGATCAGCAGGGCATTTGGGCCCATACGCATGTATCAATGCAATCCTAACCACAATTTCAGAGCTGTCCATACTGCATAAAGAAAGCAAATACTAAGCAATCTACCTTACACCTGAGTTTCATTTTTTACTCTTAAAAGCAGTATACGCAGCACAAAAAGCACCAAGCTGAGCTTTACATTTTCACAGCTATAGTGTTTCACAAATAACCAAAAAATGTAGTTTCTGAAGGTTGCTTTCTATATTGAAATTTACTTGCATCTTGGAGACAATATTTGTGACATCTTTCTATAAAAAAGGTGAAAAACGAGATTTTAAGGGAGTTTTAATAACCAAAGTTCAGCAGAACCTGGAGATGCCCAAGGGTAAAACGAAGGTCATCTGCTTTACAGTACAAAATCCTCCCTGCAATGCAGTACCACAGCAACATAACTGTCAATATTACCTGATGCTTTAACTGAACATAAAATACATCTTTACTTACTGAAGGATATGAATAAAATCAGCCAAATGAATAAGGTTTCAAGAGGAAACCTTTGAATTTTGTGACTATTTATTCTAATGAGCAATAGCCTATTAAAACCGTTCCTACAAGAAGTCTCCCAAACCAAAACTGTACCTAAGCACTAGCCTGAAATCTGCTATGCAGTACAAATAACTTCAAGGCCTCCCTTGACTGATTAAATCACAAACCTACCTCTCCAAGAGGTTAAAATTTAAATGAAAGCTTAGGCTTGGCAAATCCCATCAGATTGTAGAATATGGATATTATGTAGGAACCCCATCTGTTCGTGCAGCAACATGAATATGCAACGTGACTGTTGCTGCAACACTTGCATTCACATTGCGGAAAATTTACAAGCAAGCAGTTCCTGACTATAATTAAATCAGGAACAAAGTTCTGAAAACACATGCAATACATCTCTTGACACAAATACAAGCTTAGACACTGTAAATTTGTGTTTCTCTTTCTCACGTGTGCTGAGATTATGAAACTTTACAGCAGAGGCGTGTTATCCTTCTCACTTAACTCAAGGTTTGTTAATCTTCCTTGCTGGGCAAGGTACACTCACCGTTCATCACAGCACAAGGCAAGGAGAGTATGTGAAGACCACTTTCAGCCATGTGACCCAGTACATTGCCCATAACACTGTACAAATCAACTAACAGTTTCACAGGTAAGGAGAGCTGCCAGCTGGAGACCACAAGGTTGGACAAGTTGTTCAGAAGGGCTGTATACCTGCCTACAGACTATACACATAACAACCATGAACTAACTTTACCATCAGTGTTTAATATATTCTTCAAAATCCACACATATGCTTGCTCTATCCAGCAAACATTCAGTTCCTTCTGTCTTTTTTGTTTGCTTATAGATCAGATTCTTAAGTTTTTAATTCTGCATCTAATGACCTCTGATTAAAGATGGGTTTGGGTAAAGTTCTACATCCAGTGGAACATAACCACAGTCATGCTTTCCACAGCACTGCCAGCTGCCTGTTGGCAGAGTAAAACCTGATGCACAATAAAAAGAATCAACTCCCTACACAGGCAAACAGCACATTTAGCATGGGGGGAGCGACCGTCCCAACTGACAACAAAATTGACTTATTTGGCTGTAACTGATCAAAAGAAACCACATGACCAGTCATGTACTTTTTCAACAAGCATGCTCTATATTCAGGGTGAAAGTAACTGCCAAAGCAAATTAATTCTGGTTTTATGGATGCCAGACAGTCCTCTTGGAAAGCATCACCAGGATGCTAACCTGTTGTAGCAGTGTATAAATTCTTGGTTAGTGGTAAGAATACAAAAAATGTCTCCCATCACAAGATGAAATGCTTCATCTTGACCAGCAAATATCCACAGCATCACATTTCCATTATTAAATAAGATCTACTTCATTCGTTTTGAGAGGTTTTGGGGTTTGTTTTTTAAATTAAGCCTGCATGTTTTACTCTTCAAGTTTCCTGTGAAATACTTGCTACTTACAAAAGGTCAGGAATTCACAAAATAGAAGCTACCTCAAATCACCAGGTAGACAAAGTTCCTTTCTACCAAATACAACCAACCTAAACCAATAATTGCACAGATTAGCCTGTAATAGCTTTCTCAGCATATCATCATTCTCCAGACTTAAAAACCTAATTACAAAAAACAAATGTACACTGTAGCACAATTTATGAATCTTAATTTCCACTAAAGAGGCCCTGGATTAGAATAAAAGCTAAATCAGGAACAAGATATATTTGCAAATTTGCATAAGCTCCCCTTCCCCAGCTTTTGAGTTTATTACTCTTGGCTCTAGCTAGTGCTTCCAGTCAGTGGCATTTATACAAGCAACAGATTCAAGAGAAATCAAGTAAACTCTCAGTTCAGCAGAATATCCAGCGGCTTCCAATCAAATGCAACAGGAATTAACATGGCTGAAAAGCTTTAAAAGTAGTTTACCAATTCAAACAACCGAAACTCAATGCATTTCAGAACAAGCTGACTATAATCTAGAAAATGACATTGGATAACAGCACAACTGTCTCTCCCTTGGAAGAAAATACTAAATCCATGACACGCAAAATCTCCATTCTCTCTGATACACTGCGCAAGACATTTTTCATAATATTAGGATTAAACAGAGAAGGAGTTTTCATAAACGTGCACACACAGATACACACAGACCTCAACACACACAAAGAATAAACAGACAGATTGGATTTCTGTGTCTCTCCAAAACACAGCAGATGTTTCTTCAAATTCAAGGCATAATTACTCTTAATAAGGAATTAAACAAAAGGAGCTACCATCTTCAAGTTAGGTTTTTGCTCTCTATTAACCTTTTTTTGGTGAACCTGAGAACTTATGGTTTTCACATCATCTTCCAAAAATCCCCACAATATCCTTTGAAAGCATTTTACAAAGGTACAATAAATACATATGAAAGAGGAAGCTAAACCCTGACGTATGAAACACCCTGGCCTACATTTCTAAGGAGGTCAAATGAAGGACAGATACACGAAAAGCACTATTTTGGCGGTATTTACATTTACAAAGCAAAATATTTAGCTAACTTTGATTTCAACCTCTCAGATCGGGCACTTCTCAATTAAATGGAAAAAAAAAATTTACAGCCTTCTCCCATCTTCCGAGCAACAGCCAAAATTATCACCATCAAACAAAAACACCCAAAAAACCAAAACCGAACCCAAAAAAACAACCCAGACCTTGCAATCATAAAAGTGGAACTAAAAGCAGCAAAAATGACTCTACATACCAGAGAAATCACAACCAGAGAAAGTGAATAAATAATTTTTAGTATTTTGACAACTATACACCTACATATGGTAGAACTTTCACATTATAACACCATTTTTGTTTTAGTTAGGGTTTAAGACTATGAGAGGTTTTGAAATTAGTTGCAGAACAAGCCCTCAGAAATCCAGTCTCGGTTCTTCCAGAAACAAGCATATTTCTAACATGCTGTCAATGAGGACAGATGCAAAACACTTACATACCTCAGCTGACCTCTGGCTTCAGATTACAATAGACATCAAACAGTGTTTTCTTTGTATATAGTATTATGTGCAAACAGACAGAACTAACCTACAATAAAGATTAAGTGCTCACCATTGTGCTTATTTCCTTGTTTTCATATTTGAGCAAAGGCTTTAATTTGGAAGTATGATTTGCACATCAGTAGTAAAACATTTCCAGGGAACACAACTTCTCTCAAACCAGAAGGAAAAGAATACATCCATATTTCAGCATCAGAATGCAGAAATGGAAGCTGAGTAAAGGTATTCAGTTCATATTTCCCCATGAATCTAGCTCTCCTTTCTCTCCCAACAGAAGCAGTTCGGAAAGTGGAGATCTTCAGATGTCCAGTTAAGTCTTTACTTTGCAGTAAGTCAACATACTAAATATAAGCACATATCAGTGCCGGAATTTGCAATTTCTGACAGAAAATGGCAGGAAAGTGGTAACCAAATAAATCCCCAAGAAATCCTTTTTGTTCACATTTTAGTGGAAAAGACCTGAAAGTGGAGAAGGGGTCCAGGCCTAAGTAGTGATGAAACACAGTGAGAGAAAATTGGAAGCTCCCAAGAGAGACAGATGCATTCAACTGATTAATAATTTTAGGCATGAATAATAATCTTTAAATTCGGACAGAAAAACACCTCTTATGTACTTCCCTCCCCTCTGCGCTNCCCCCCCCCACCCCTCCATTGAGCATGGTCAAACTCAGATGCAAACACCTCTTAAATACTCCATGCCTCTCCCAAGTTATTTTACATACTGGATTTGGGGCAGGAACAAGCTCCGACGATAACAAGAGCAATACATACACCTTCAAATTCTAATGTAATTTATTTAAGGCCCATCAGTGTATGAAGAGAATCTCCTTTTGAAAGAGTAACAGCAGTCACAATAGGGAGAAAATATAAATCCTTTGCAATTAAAAATGGAAGTGGCATTATCAAAACCATGTAATATTCACTATGAATAATTTAACTATGAACTGCCAGGAAAATTCAGTTCAAATCTAGTTTAAACTGTTGAAATACCTTACTATCAACCAGGACTTATCACAATGAGTTTAAAGTCCTCATTCTCATTGGTATTCAAAAGCTCTTCAGATTTTCACTAAAACCAAAACATAACAGAAGTTCCAAACCTTCAAAACAGAACAGCTAACCTTAAGTCTGATTTTTCTTTTTAAATTAAAAAATACCCCTCTCACAAGTGCTCTCTAATACCCCTCACACAAGTGCGAGTTTTCTGAACGGACTCAATAGTGATAGAACTACTAGCCTACTACATCATGGATAAACTGCAATTGAAACAAATACTTGCAGATAAATATGCAAACATATCCACGCTAAATCAGAACATCTATGTCAAACTGAAAAAAATGCCATGACTAAACTGAAGGATAGAAAGAACACAAACATTAAAAAAGGGCAACAAGTTAGCAGGTAAGCCTTCTCACATACTACGGAAAAACATTTTTAAACACATTCTTACCACATGCAGGAAGGCAAACATACCGCTTCTCAACAGGTAGTTAGCCTGACAAACAGCCTAGAGGAAGATATTGAAGAATACAGCTAAAAATCCATGCTTAATTCTTGTCCTCACAAAGACAAACTCTGCTTCAACAGCAACTAAATGCCCTTAAGGATAATAGTCTATGTTTGGGAACAACTTAATGTGTACATAAGAACAGAAATTAGCATTAAAAATACACGTGTTATAATAAATTTGCAAAGGTAAATGTGTACTTCAGAGATTAAGATCTTTAGCTAGATTAGGAAGAATTATTTTCTCCTCCTCTAAAGTACAGGAAGCCCAATTAGAGCTTGCCTTCCTGTGAAACATCTGGCACTGACTGACACAGGCTACCTGACTAAATGAAATGCTGGTCTAGTGACACAACAAAAACGTTTATTTCTGTGTCATGAAAAACTATGCTGAAAAATACTACCCTATATGCTTTACATTTCATTCACCTCCCTGATGTATTTTAAATCACTTTAGGGATCCTGAGGTGCTCTACTGGGACAGTTTTTAGACACTGAAATAACTCTTCCCACAGCAAGATTACTCAATACTACCACTGAAATACTGTTCCAAAAGAGTGGGGTTTTTCAGCCTCCTCATCCATCAGAGCTTGTTGCAGAGAAGTGCAATTGGTCTAGTCACCTCTGGCTATGTCTTGCATCTGCAGCCACAATCTCATAGGAAATACTCTCTTCTTTGAAGAATAGGAAGATGCTGAAAAACATCGGGGAAATTTCCTGCTAAGAAGGAAGACAAATATCCAGCAGAGCCTCCAAGGCTTAAAGCTCAAAAGCTTGCTGAAGCTAATGGAACAGCTGGTCCCTAAAAGCTCACGAGAGCAGCAAAGAAGTGATAACCTCCAGCTGATTCCTACATTACTCTTAATAACACGTATGTCCATAAACAAAGCAATTTGTATTTCTGCTGCAGCAATCTAAGGGCTGGGAGAGGGGTGTTTCAGTAGTATTTACGAAAGCACCCTAGAAAAGAAAATGGACTGGAACGTCATCTTCTTTCTCACAGATGTCATCAAATTGCCATCAAAGGCACAGTGCTTTCGGCCACTATAGAGAAAATGTCAATACGAGTTACCGGCAAAAATTACACCCAGTGAAAATATACCAGTAACGGATCTTTTCAAGTGTGATCACAGAAGCAAACACTTGTCTAATTCTCCTTTTTTTTTTTAAAGTCAGAAAATGAGGCCCAAATCTGTTAAGAAAATGGGTTCTGTTTATATGAAAACAATTTGGATCAAAGCCAGAAGACTCTCAAAAGAGAAGATAAAAGATGTACAGATAATGACAAAAAGAAAAAGACAATTTGTTAATTATTTGGTATTTGGAACAGACAAGGGAAAAGTAATGTCACATCACAGAAGTTCACTTTTATCTACATTGCTTTCAACACAAGAAAAACAACACAGAGAAGTCCAAAACAGCACACTTTAGAAACTGAACAAGAAAATCCCAACAACTTCATCAGATAAAACAATACAGAACCCAGATCCAGCAAGCATACCTTCTTCACTTTACTCTTAGTCTTCTGTGTGCTTGTTCACTGTTGCACTTAATTTTAGAGAGGTATGTTATATACTAGGGTTTTTTTACTCTTTCTTAGGAATCAGCAGCATAATCAAATCATGCAAGCTTGTCTAGAACTGTATTGATGCAGAACTAGCTGTTGATATTCTAATACAAATTTAATTCTTAAGCTCACTTAGGAAATGTGAAGTCAAAGCTCAGAACTTTTAACTGCAGCTTAAGAATACTTTAAGAGAATGTTACTCTAAGAAGCAAAAGTGTTTTTTCTATACAGAAATAAAAAAAATAAATTGCAAACGATTAGTTCTATTACTAAAAATCAGAAAAATATGAAATTGGAATTGCCATCTAAAGTCAAATATTTAAATGTTCTTACTACATTCTGGACTATTTTGTAAATAAGAGCATAGCTGATATAAGTAATTGATCATCAACTTAAAAGCACCAAAGTTACTTCTGCTAGAACAGAGGGCATAGCTTCCTTTACCCCCCAATTAAAACCAAAGCCCCTACCTCTGCACACACACAATTAGTCTGAAACCTCCCTGTAACTATACAAGGAAACAGATTAGAACACATCTTCATTGGCACAAATCTGTGACCAGATCACTTTCACAGTTTAGAAGGACTACTAAAGTAAGGATTCGGATAAATCTCCAAGAACACTGATGTCTGAGGTAAAGGAGAAATGAAGAGACAAGTATTGTTTTGACTGGGCTGAAGCCAGTTAAATAATTTTTCATTTCAAAGCTACCTTAAGAAGTTTTATTTAGTCTTGACTCTTCCATATTATACCCTGCAACCACCTCTTCTTCAATCTCTCAGGTAAGAAAGCCCCACTTTGACCCTGTTCCTAGAAGACTGCCAGAGAGCCAGGCACTGCACAGAGGATACCCATTTCCAAGCCAAGAACCTCTAACTCTGCTCACAAATGAAGCTGACGCAATGATCAGTCCTTTAAATTTACATTATAATTGGTGTTTCAAGTAGAAAGCATGAAACACAAAAGCGAACTATTACCTCATCATAAATCAGTCAGATGCAAGTGAAATTACAGTTTAGATTGAAAACATTATCTTAGGTATAAGCTGCATATTTGTCTGGCAAGAGAAAATATCACAGTTTGAGGCTTTTTAATGTTTCAGTTTTGCACCACAAGTGCAATTGAAGTGCACCCATCTGCAATTAAAGAATTGCCTAATAAGAATCTGAAGATTTCCCTAAGAAGCTTGTTCTTCAAAAGCTGCTTAGTAGATTTCAAAAAGCTAAAAACCAAAACAACCACCACAAAAACCAACCAAGCAAATAAAAAACCTCAAATATTTCTGGGATCTCTGACAACAGAGATCGAAATTCATTTGTTGTGTTCATGGACATGGCATCACATACGTTCTGATAAGAAAGGATATTTCATGGTTCAGCTTTCAAGTGTATCTCCTTCCTTCATTTGCTTATGTACTAAACCTGTAGAAAACTGTGTGAATTTTGCCTCATCCCATTGTATGACCCAAATTCTCCCAAATATGCTTCCGCATTCATGGACAACAACAAGGACCAACTTGGTCCTGCATGAACAGTCAAAGAAGTACAAAAATTAAAGCCTGAAATATAGTATGTTCCACATGATGACCTCTAAGAAGACAAAGTTTTTATGAATTCAACCTAGCATTTCAAGATTTATCCCACTACACATAAAAACCATGGCACATAAGTAACCTGGTGCTTATCTTGCTACAGCTTCTCATGTTGAAAGGTACTTAGATCTACAAAATCACACACAATGTGGGGGCTTATTTTAAGCATCAAAATTCAACAGATCATGTCACTGTGTTAACAAAAGAAAAAGGGAAGACCTGTTTTAAGCAAACTTGGGAATATATTTTCTCTCAAGTACTACTGTTTTCTTAACCTCTCTCCCTTTAAATCCATAACTCTACAAAGAAGTATTTTCCATTTAAGTACCTTTAAAAAAAAAAGAAAAATCTCACAGCAAAAGTATGAAGACTAAAATTCATCAGGTAAAAAGTTTTCACACATCATCAGCTGAAAGTAAGAGTATTGACACAATGTTGAAAGAGAGCAGCATGCTACCAGAATACGCCATGTCATAGATAGCATTTTGTTTAAATTTAATGAATTCATTCAGAGTGCTGTTTACCTGCAGTGATTCCTTTGCGTCAAGCGCAAACCAGGCCATACACAGGTTTACACCCTGATTTGTTTGCTTATTCACTTCCATGTTCTTTACCACACCACGTATTCATACCAAAACATCCAAAACATAAACGGAGAATAACCCATAATCCCCAACATCCTAGCACAAGCACTCTGACATGGACTTAACAAGGAATTGACATCTCACCACCACTACGGCTTGTTTTTGACAACAATAACCCATCCTATGGATACATTTTCCTCAAATGTATCAAAAAGACAAATCCCCTGATACAGAAACTATCTAGGAAACATACACATCACACGGAAGTACAAACAAGCTGTCTAGCAGGTACTACCGTGGGGTTGTAACGGTAAAATAGTACACTGCTTAATCAGAATGACTTGCTTCACAAGCGGCTAGTCCATAAAATTATAATTTTTCTCCTGAAGTATCTTACAAAGTTCAGCATGAGGTACAAGTACACTTTTTCTCATGCATTTATAGTCAGGCCTTGACATCCACGTTTAAATGCAAGGGAAACACCAAATTCAGCAAAGCTGTCATATTTAAAGTAAAAGCCATAATGGAAACACTATTTTCCAACCTTTCCCCAGAAAATCTGCTCGATGAGTACTTGCAAGCTGATATTCAAAGCTATTTAGATACAAAAAGGAAGAGGCTGCATTATGTTAAACTGGTTTAGTCTTTTTACATCTTTTCTTGAAACGCTTTACAGCGACAACCTCAGACCTCCATGCAGTCAATCTATGAAACACTTAACATAGAAAAAAAACCCTGAAGCACCAAGGAAACAAAAAAAACCCAAGGAAATATTAAAAAAAATATTAAGAAATCTATTAAATCATTTAGATATTTTTATGGGGTTTTTTTTAACGCTTACCACAAGAATTTTAAAAAACAGGAAGGAGGCATCGTAAATACTGGGTTAAAATATACCCACCCCTAGCCGAAAGCTTTTTGGTGTTGATAATTTTGGCCGCATACTCTTGCCCGGTGGTGATTTTCATACACCTTCTCACGACGGAAAATGCCCCTCTGCAAAGCAAGAGGCAAAGTGTCAGCTCTGCCGAAACAGTTCACTGCCATTACCGGCGCCAGGGTTTCAACGGGTTTCACCGAGAGGTGTGATGTCGGCAGAATTTTGAAAAAANGGCGCGTGCGAGCCCCTCACGGCCTCTCCCCCGCCCCTCACCGGCCGATCCCCGCACCCCTGCCCGCGACAGCGACAATAATAAAAAATAGCAAACAGTCACAACGCAACTCCCGCCCGCCCGGAGCNTTAAAAAGACAATTTTCAGGAACTCTGGGCAGAAACGCGGGTCCAAGCCGTGCGACCGAACCGATCCTCGGCTGTGCCCGCTGGCGGCTGGGCGGAGGGACGGCACGTTTTCACACACCGTGGGGACAGCGCGGCGGTGGCCCCGTCCGTCGTTCCCCCCCCTCCCCAGTGACACCGGCGCCCCGCCGCCCTCCCCCGCCGGGCCGCCAACATGGCGATCGGGGCCGAGCGCCACCTGCCGCCCCGCCGCTGGGGGGCGCCACCGCGCCACACCCCGCCCGCGCCGGCCACTACCGGCGCGTGCGAGCCCCTCACGGCCTCTCCCCCGCCCCTCACCGGCCGATCCCCGCACCCCTGCCCGCGACAGCGACAATAATAAAAAATAGCAAACAGTCACAACGCAACTCCCGCCCGCCCGGAGCCTCCCGCCGCCCCGGGGCCGCACGCACCCGGGGAGACGGACAGGCGCGGAGCCCGAGCCCCCCAGCCTGCAAATAACGCCCGGGTACGGGGGGTGTGGGGCCGGAGCCAGGGCGCTCCCCCAGGTGTCCCAGCCCCGCTGGGCAAGGCGGCCCCCGGACGCGGCACCCCCCGGGGCTCACGCACCGGCGCCTCACGGCCAACGCTGACCCCCGCCCCGGCAGCACCGGTTCCCTCCCCAGCCCCGAGCTGCCTGCCCCGCTACCGTGCCCGCAACGCCGGGGCACGCCCGGGAGGCTCCGTGCTTACTTCCCGAGCTCCTCGAAGAGCTGGTACTCGTCGGTGAACCGGGTGCAGGTGGTGGTTGAGGCCATCATGAGGACGGGCGGCCGCCGGTGTCTCCGGCGGCCAGGGACGGCGAGGCGGTGGCAGCGGAGGGGCTGCGAGGGGAGGCTCCGCGCCGGCTTCTCCTCGCCGCCGCCGCCTCCTCCTCCTCTCGTGACGGGGCTGCCTCCGCGCCCTCCTCTCCGCCAGCTGGCGCGTCCTCCCCGCGCAGGTCTTCCCTCCCCTCGCCCCCACCCTTTAGGAAAATAAATAAATAAATAATTATATATATATATATATACACACACACACACGTAAAACTGTCTCGGGCTCGCACCGCCCGCCCGGGGGGAGGCGGCGCCGAAAGAGAAAGCAAAACCGGGGCGGGGGGGCGCGGCGCTGCCGGCCAAGAGGTGCCTCCGCCTGCCCTCGGTTCCCCCCACGGGCGATCGGGCCCCGCCGCGCCTCAGCCCCGTCTCCCGGTGCCGTGCCTCCCCCTAGCGACCCGACCCGCCGCCGCTCCACCGCGGCTCTCTGCTGCCGCCTCGCCGCCGCCTCTCCCCCCGCACCGCCCCGCCCGTCGGGGACTCTACCGAGGGGACTCTCACACTGTGACCGGGGACCTGCGCTGCACCGGGAGCGGGGGGGACCCGACCCCTCCGCCCCGCTCCGTTCCGCACCGAGGACGGCGGCGGGAGGCGCTGGCGCCCGGCGCCTCTCGCCCCGAGGAAACGGATGCACCTGCGCCCCGTTCCTCAGCGACCGCCTGACGTCAGAAACCGCCCGGCAGCGGCCAGCGCGGGGCGGGGAGGCGAGGCGGGAAGGAAGGGGCGCGCGCGGACCTCGTGGGCGCGCGCGGCGGCAGCGCGCGGCGGGA
>VZTO01000963.1:0-40370 GCA_013400615.1 Syrrhaptes paradoxus | reverse complement strand
GGCCGCCGCGCGCACCCGCCGGCCCGGCCCCCACCCCCCGGTTCCTCCGCGCCTCAGGGGGCCGCGGGGCCCCCACAGCGCAGTGGCGCTGGGCCCGGTCCCCCTCCCCACGGGTGGGGCGGGAGCGGCCGGTTGGCGGCTCTGTGCGGAGGTGATGCTCCCCCGGGGAAAGCCGGCTCTCCGCTAGGCGCTGGGCTGCCGGCGGGCGGTCCGCAGCGGGCGGCCTCGGCGCCTCGACGGTTGGGAGAGGAACGGCCGCTGAGCGCTGCCGGTACGAACCGTACGGTACCGGAGGGGCCTGTGCTTCACCCGCTGTCGGGGCATAAAGAGCCTCGAAACAATTAACTGTCTCCTTAGGCGGGGATTCACCGCTCGGTAAGACAATCGGTATTTCTCAGGTTAGCGTCATGCTGAATGAAGCTGGTGCCCGGGCATCCCTTGGGTCATTTCTGTGGGCAGCTCCCCTAAATCTGGTCACCTAAATCTGGGGGATCCGGCCTGGAGGAGCGGGAGCAGCAGCAGGAGAGTTGCAGACAGCTGCAGCAGCAATTGGAGGCCGAGTCAACGGGAGACGTTGGTGGCTCAAGACGTAGATGTTGGGTACGGCTTTAAGATATAGGGGCTGTGACAGAAAGCACCGCACGCACCAAACCAAACCCAGCACAACCGGGAAATAAGAGTAATGCTAAATATTTGCAGCACAGAGGCATGGGAAGGGTGAGAGAACACCAAGCAGATAGCACATGTGCGGTGATGAAGATAAAATGTAATAGTAAACAGCTGTCTCAGTTCTGTGACCTTGGGCTAATTTCTGTCCCAGATAAGGGCAGGCTTCTCTGTTAAAATAGCACATAACCACATCATCAGAGACCACAAATGAAGGCGAAAACAGGCCATCCCAACTGCACTGAAATTCAAGAGAAAGCTCTGCAAGATACTTTACACATGTATGAAGTGTTTGGAATATAATAGTTTTAATGCTTCTGAAAGCAATAATAAAGCATTTGTGTGTTGGAATTTTCAGGGGTACGTGAAAAATGTGTGTATATTTGGGTTATCTATAAGATTTCCTTTTCTAGAATATTTAAAGCTAAAGCAATGTCAGCTGAAGGAATGGTAGCTGTTGGAACTATAAAGATTTCTAAAACCAAAACTCTGTTTCCCAACTTTGAAACTTTTAAAGGGCTTTTCAAATGTATATATGCCACCAATGGCTTTTTAACTGCACTCCTGTTTCTGGCCTAGGCTTTGCCAATGATTATTTCCTTCGCCTTGGGCAAGTCGTATCATTTTGCTTTTATTCCTTTCTGATTAACTAAGTGGTGGTGAGATAAGTAATGAGTTAAATTAACATCTGCGCAGCACTTTAAATATTTAAAGTGTTGAATATGTCAGTTTACATAGGACTAGAGCTTCACTCCAAAAGGCAGCGTGTAGCTTGAGTCTAAGGCAGTCTAAAGCCATCTACGTCCTTACTTTGGTATGTGAGAAGACACACATACAAAATACATCCACAAAGATTTCTTTTAACGCTCCAGAGTTTCTAGAATCAGGATCCAGAGTTCTGATCTTGTAGGAAGACTTAAAAACTGCCAACGCTTCCCTAAAGTAGTGTGTGTTTGTGTATGTGAGTACAACGTGCCTGGGAAAACCTGTGTACCAGGGTCAGTTTCCTCTGGGCAAGGCAGCTGCACCTCCCGCAAACACACTCAATTCATGGCAAAAGGCAGCAGCAAAGGAAGACTTTGAAACTTACAAGCAAGTGAAAGTTCCTCTCCAGGGGAATGTTATGTGCAGCAGTGTGAATATGAAAAGACTGGAGGATGTTTCAATTTAGAGCAGCAAATTTACATGGAAGCAAGAATGAGTCTCTTCTCAGCTCAGTAAAGGGGATGGGCATTAAAAAGTGCTCAGAATGGTAGCATATTTTTCAGTTCCTTCTTACAAAATTATAATATGTGAACTGTGCATAATTTTGTGTATATTTGCATAAATAACACAATCAGCAGTACTGAAACCCAGAGTGGTCTGGTGATTCTGAGTGTGTACAGAGGCGTGTCTGCCAGGTTCCTCATTTATATAAACATAGACACTAAAAAACATATTCCCCTGTGCTATGTCATTTTTTTCCCAATAGTATATTCTGACAACAAGCATTTGGCCAAACTATCTGATAGTACCGTGCCACACATTATTTAACTAACAAAAAAATGTACAGAAGAAATTATTAAACTCAATTCACTTTATTTTCTTGCCTTCTTTTTTTTAATGACATTATAAGGATGCATGATCCAAACTGAGATTTTAAAAAAATGCTGGTTTTTTTCCCCCATTTCCTAATCAGGAAAAAAAAAAATGTCCAAGAAGGGGCCAAGGACTTCTGACAGAAATATTAAGCATGAATTTTATTATAGGAGCTAAGGAAAGAAAATAATTGTTTACAAGATCAATATCACAGGACTTGGAGAATTTCCATCAGGAGAGATACTAGGGAAGTGATGAATAGCTTGGAAACACTTCAGTTCGGGGGTTTTGTTCTTCTTATAACATGTAATTCACTCTTGAGCTGAAACAAAATGATAATTTGTACCTACCATTTAAGCACTCCATAAATTCTCCAAATTCTTTCTGGGTAGACCAAAGCAGCCAGAACGGCAGCCAAGGATCTGGCCCACTAGGTTAACTTCTAAAAGCTGGTTAGAGCTTCAGGTTTCTATTAAGGCCACAGAAACAATTAATCTGCAGTTGATCTACTGAATGCAGAAAGTTAGAGCTCAATAATGAACCAAAAAAAGGCTTTAAAAAAATCCCAGAGCATGTTTCACTTCTCCAGATTTTTTTTTCAAAAGAGCAGTATGCAGTTCTAAGAAACTGAATAGCTGTTCCTCTAAAGTTTCTGCAGTTTAACAAAATGTTACAGCTCTGTGGAATGAATCAAATATTCAACTTTAGAATCTGAAACAACATTTATTGTGGCAAGGGAAATTGTGTTTATTTTAAGAGCTTGCTATCCAGCAAGGTCTTTGCTTTATATGGCTTTATTTTTAGATAGCCAAAGTGAGGTTTTCATTTTATTTCTGATCTTGCAAGTACAGATTTTCAATTTGGTTATGTTTTGAAGGAGTCAGAGAGCTTTCAAAAGGTCATTTGTGAAGATTTCTCATAACGAGCACTGCTAGGAATATTGTATATTTACTTCATGAGCAAATGCAGCAGTCATTTACAGCAGAGGTCTGGACAGAAAATGGCCTGAAAAGCTGAGTAATCTTTGGTTTAGATAAATACTCACTTTATGACCAGATGGTCTTGAGAACCAATTCTTGGTCCTTCCCAAGGTTTCACCTGTTCTTGTGGCAAAGTGCTCATTGCCTTGATCAGCAGGGAGGGCAGCGGGTAGGAATACAAGGGAGAAGTCAGAGGAAAGATGTCAAACTAGAAAGAGAAAAGGAAGAGGGAGTGCTGTGAGAGAGAGAGGAAGGGAGAGATGTTACAAGATGGAGAGGGGAAATTAGACCAATGTAACAGCTGGAACTGGAGGCAACAGATTTCAGATGAGTACTGCGTTATCTGTTGCACCATATGTTGCATCTCTCTTTTGTTTTCTCATTGGAGCTCTTCAACTTCCCCGAATAAAGTTTTTTGGGGCAGAACCCAGTTGGCATGCCAGAGGCTCACTCCTTGCAGCATGTCATTTCCAAGTGACGATGGTGGTCTAAGGTGGGTCCTCATGTCTTCTGCTGGAGCCGCTCTCTCCCAAACACCTTTTGACCAAGAGCCCCAGGTGCCAACTCCAGTGCCAGTCCCAGACATCCTGGGTCTCCAGCGAGCCGTGAAGGGTTGAGGAGGAGCTGCTGAGGAACCTTACCCAAGGCTTATTTTCCTTCCATGGGGAAGCTCTCTTGCTCCATCCCTTGCTGCAGCTGTTCCACCACACATGCATAAGCACTCAGAGAAGTAGATCCTTGAAGGTTCCCCAAAGAAAATTAATTATTTATCCATTATTTGCACTCCTGGCAAGCACCTTACTGCCTGACTATGGCAGCGTGTGTACTCCCTTTTATTCTCCTGCTGGAGCACTCTTACGTGGGATTAATTTACTCTTCAGTGAACCAGAAAGATGTTGGCAGAATAACTGATTTGATAGCTCAGTGATTCTGTCACGCTCTTGGTATGCAGGAGACCAAGACTTCTCTCTGGCCTAAAAAAGCATTACTCCTGACAGACTAGGAGACATTGCTGGCCTCTAGAAGCACTACAGGGAGAACTCAGTGAAAAATTAATGTGGATTTTTATCTTTTTTTTTTTTGTGCATGTATGTGGCAAGGACAAAAATACAGGCTTAGCAAAACTGAGACGTTTTAATCTGTTTGCATTGGAAAGGAAACAGAAATGCTCTAGCAAGGTACACGTTTCACCTCAGAATTTTAAATAATACATTTTTCTTCTTTTTTTATTTGAAGATATTTTTAATTAAGAGTGTTCCTTTAAAATAATGCTTTTGAAGAGTGATTTCTTTTTAATGTGCATTAATTTTGAGCTTAGTAATTTTTTATGAATTCCTAGCAAACAAAGTATTACACCCAGGTTGCCCAGAGAAGCTGTGGACATCCCAGCTGCTGTCAGTAAGTATATACCAGGGTGCGCACACACATATGCACAGTTATGTTGCAGTTAGATGATACAGTGAGGAACAGGTAAGTACAAAAGAGAAATAAAATAATGACAATTTTCCATACAGCAAAAATATCTTTGATATTAATTTAAAGAATTAAAATTGAATGATTCCAAGATGCCACTAAAGTGGTCTGGATTTCCCACCCCTCCTCCCCATCACCTGGCTAACATCGTTTACATTTAATGACTTTAAGATTGTCTTTGTTCAGGGTTGCCAACAATAACAAAAAACTGCTCTGGTCTGAAACACAGGTGTGATAAATAGGGACATAACTGTCACAAATTTCTCTGCAACTCATGTAGATCCAGACCACATTAAATTACTCCCCACTCACATTTGAGGAGGAAGAGGAAAGAGATCTCCCATGTGGAAAAATCAACTGGCAGGTTGACAAAGCTCCTTCCAAGGAAAGGTAAAGGAAAAGAAATGACAAAACTCACCTGATCAGACCCCAGAAACTCAAGTTACTTTTGGAAAATTGCTGATGAAGTCTTGTCTGTGTAAGGGTGAGGCCCGTTGCTGACAATGCCCATTTCACATGTAGGAGCAGCTGAACCACTTCAGGGACACTCGTCATGACAAATACAGGCAGATCAATCATTTCAGTGAGACACAGCTTTAGGGTTGTTGCAACCTAACTTGCAGAGGTTCAGGAGGTGTCAGGCCTCCAAAGTGTGAGCAATAAGCCCAGCAGTTTTGGAGGTGGTATGCTGGAGGAGGCGGCATGTGGGGCAGAAGCTGAAAGAGTGGAGAAGGGACGTTCCAACGAGTGAGCGCTGGCTCTGATGTGCTTCTGTAGCTTCCTCAGCACTCTTCAAGGGTTTGTATTGATTTCTGTGGTTGCTTTCCAAATGCTTCTGGAAGTTTCAGCACCAACCTTGAGCCCTGTATGACTGGATGACTCAGAAAGGAAAAATACATCTTCCAGAGCTGCCAGGGGTTTGTTACTTTTGGTTCAGTGGTGACAGACTCTAAGTAATACATGCATTTCTCTGGTGTGGTAAAAGGTCTGATTTTAATGTTATCTTGTCATATAAATTCAAGAGAAATATATGCATGACAACCTCAATATCATCAAGATTATGAATTAACTATGATCTCGGCTGACATACTCCCTGAGAAGCTCACAGGTCTACAAATGAGGTAGAAAACACAGGAGTCTGCATTCACGTGTCTGCTGAGCTCCCCTGGCATTAAGCAAGCTACGTAAAGGCATCAGAGATTGCAGGCGGCTCCGAAATGCTACAAACCTACTGTGCCTACATTCTGGTCTTAAGAATCCAGAACCACAGCTCCCATAAGAACTGGAACAGGAGGAGGCAGTGAAAAGGAAGGGTAGTAATATGATATGCTTCAGTTATTCCTAAGTCACCATAAGCCTGGTGGATATTATTGCCAGTTATCACAATGAGGAGCAAACCCTAGGGTGGTCTAACCAAAAGTCAAGGATGTAAAATAAAAGTTCAAGACATCTCTATTCATTTGGTAAAACTGTATGGAGTCATTTGAGTCGTGCAAAATCTTAATTCTAAATGCCTTTTGGTGATTGTTTTGTAAATATTTTCAGGCATTTCCTCAAACAAATGAGGGAGGTGACTTGAAGTAATTTCATCTACAATACATTTTAGATTCAGAGCATCCTGTTGATGAAAAAAGTTAAAGAAGGAAATTAGTAATAATGTCCCTTGCCTCCCCTACACATGCATTCCCAACACTGGAGACTAGAAGGCTCTCCAAGAAGGAGATGAGGTCAGAACCAAGCACTAATGGAGTTAATCAGAGCTGCAAAAAGAGACAGGTTTGAATTTTATGGGGGATATAAGTCAAGGTTGATGTTGTAGAAGCAGGAGAAATACTTTCATGGTAATAGCTTGGACAGATTGAACCAAAGAGGGGAGAAAAGATCTGGTCAGAAAAGAGGAAGCTCTTGAGAGAACCAGTGCATTGGCAAGTGCTAAGAGGATGTTGACTGTGTAGAAGGCTGATTTTTGAGAAAAACACAGTTGTAAGACTTGTGGAGGCTTTAAGTATAAGTAGAGGAGAAATGCAGTAACTGGTTTAGTGACCTAGACACCAGAGAGTGCTAATTGTAAGAGCAAAATGAAAGGAAATAAGAGTCAAGATATGTACAACTTCCAAAAAGCTAGCCTGTAGGCTAATTTAGCTTTGTTTGAATGCCATTTCTTACATCTTTACATATTGTACTCAGCATACTTCAGAATACTTAGAACAACAAATATATTCTTATTTACTGGCTAAAAAAATATCAAGTCAAAATTATTCCTTGAATTAAGTTGAAATTGTCTAAATGAGTTCACTGTAACAAAACTATTTGAATACAAAAAGTTTTGGTCTCCTTTTCAAGTGGAGTTACTTTGCAAAATGTAAATTGGTAATACAAGAAACACATTTTTCTTTTTGTTTTTGTTTAATCATTTGCAAGAGTGCCAGATTTCCCAACACTTCCTTTACCATGTTATCTCGAGCTCCACAGAACATCTATTGTTGTAGTGCCCTTGATAAGGGCACAGCTGTGAGTGTGGCTGCTGCGTATCAGTTATATGTAATGTGATATTTGTTGGAGCGAGTCCAGAGGAGAGCCACGAGGATGGTCAGAGGGCTGGAGCACCTCCCGTATGAGGGCAGGCTGAGAGAGTTGGGGTTGTTCAGCCTGGAGAAGAGAAGGCTCCAGGGAGACCTTATAGCAGCCTTCCAGTGCTGAAAGGGGGCTACAGGAGAGATGGGGAGGGACTCTTGATCAGGGAGTGTAGCGACAGGACAAGGGTAATGGTTTTAAGCTGAAAAAGAGTAGATTTAGATTAGATATTAGGAAGAAATGTTTTCCTGTGAGGGTGGTGAGGCAGTGGCCCAGGTTGCCCAGAGAAGCTGTGGATGCCCCATCCCTGGAGGGGTTCAAGGCCAGGCTGGATGAGGCTTTGAGCAACCTGGGCTAGTGGAGAGTGTCCCTGCCCATGGCAGGGGGTTGGAACTCAATGATCTTTAAGGTCCCTTCCAACCCAAACCATTCCGTGGTTCTATGATTCTTTCTGCTTTTATGGCACAAAAGGCTACTGTAATGATCTTTACTTCCTCTGTTTATTGAGCAAATTAAAGATGATCCTACCCGCTCTTTGGACTTTACTGCCTGTGTTCGCTCCAGGTATACATTAAAGTGCAAAGCATTTGGGCCAGTTAAGGGCAAGTGTCTTCACCAGCCTTGCCCTTCACAATCTCCTTGCTTGAAATGAAGAGAGAAATTTCCCAGTGAGACATTTGACCAAATGAGAGCATTTCCAGGCAAGGGGCAAAATCAGTAATTTCAATATATTTTTCTGCTCAGCCTTACTATTCAGAATAAGCATGGGTAGCTTACAGAAGGAGTGAAGGAAGGCAGGCTGTTCAGTTACCCTCTCCCAAATACAGTCCGTGCTGACAGAGACAGGAGCAGTTCCCATGCAGTGGCCCTTCAGTGAACGAAACATGACAAAGGGTGACCTTAGTATCCTTCCCCTCAGACAGAGGCAGTGTCATACGTGAGCCTCCACTGCAATTGGAATTAATGGACAGCTTTATTAGATGCCTGTTTGGAAAAAACAAATAATGAAACCTGTCTCCTGCAGCTGCTGTTTCAGGGCACACATGTAACCGCAGAGCATCATCTGAGAAGCTCAGAGGCTGTGGCTCGCCAAGTTTGGGTGGGATTGACATCCCTTTTTTCAGACATTCTAGCAAAGCTGTTGCAAACAGTTTTTAGAAATATTGTGTTGCAGGAAGGAACGTGAACACGGCCTGGGTCTTTATCAGCTTTACAGCACTATCTTCTTTTCAATGTATTAGCACCAAATAACTTGTATAAATAACCAGAAGGGATTTTCCACTCTTGAAGCACTAGTTTTTCTCTTGGAACTGTGAAATATGATGGATTTTCTACTAGCATTTTTATTTCAAGGAAAATTGATGGCCAATACAGGGCACAGAAACCTGCAGAATTAGATTCATCTCCTTAATGGCATCTAAGCTTTGGCTCAAGTTAATATTTTTCTAGTAATTATTCTGAAATATAGCATGACTCATACCCCAGGTAATGATTAGGCATATGCAATGTTTTCACTTATGCTTTATGTATACCCTTACTAGCCATTTTATCTGTAAATACAGATTTAACACACTAATCACCAGAATTAATCAACTATCTTTTTTTGTCTTTCTTTTTCTGAATACATTTTACCACACCTCATAGTACTGGTTATTGACATAGAACAGTACCAGAAGTGCAATGATAGCCACAGTCTATACTGCAGGAGCTTGGTAGTTTAAAACCAATGGGAATTATTTGTGTACAGTCTGGTTTTTACCTTCACTTGGCAGCAATTCGGAGACGAGCAGCCTGTTCTCATAGTACACAACCAGCTGGAGATACAATATGTGAATATTCACCGCTGTCTCCTCCAGTTGACACGAGCTCTAGGTAAGTTGTTTCCCCATCCTGACGTCTATCTAGCAAATCTTTCTGATTCAAAGCCACTGGCAGGTCTTTCCATTAAAAAAAAAAAAAAAAAAAATCGAAAAAAAAACAAGAAAAAAAAAAAAAAAAAAAAAGACCTGGTAAAATCCAGAGGAAAACAAACAAAAAAAAAAGGTATTTCCTGGATGATATCCTGCAGAGAAGTGGCTTTTTGGTTTCTCCATTGGAAAACTCTCTTTCCTTCAGCTCATATTTTTCCTCTGTGATTCCACCTTCCACAGCTAAGTACGCCAGAAGCAAAGAGCACCTAAATAGCTTAATCACCCTGGAAGGCTGTGCTGTCCCAGCCTTAGTCATGCTGTAGTCTGGACTTTGCTGAGTGTTTCTTGCTTTGAACGACAGTTCCAGAAGGCCTAGGAACATTTTGGTTTTTTAACAGTGTAAGCTGGGTTCCCAAAATAGCATCAAAGGGGTGTCACAGACTAACTGCTTCTCCATGCAAACAAGCAGGCTGACGGCAAAATTATTGTTGGAAATTACTGGTTCAGAGGTTCTAGATCTCACTTTCCTCTTGTGAATTTGGGCCCTCAGCATAAAATACCAGAAACCAGTTAAAATATGATCAACACATGAAATGAAGTATATAAACCCAGCAGGAAATGGTGACAGACACTGATAAACAATAGGCAGACAATAATTACAGGCACTCACCAACAAGAAAGCCTGGGTTGTCATACCCTGGGAAAACCAGTGATCAGCAGTATACACAGAGAGCTGGTTGCAGCCAGATGTACCAACACTGCTCATGGATTGGAGAAAGGCAGGCAATGCAAAGGGCAGAGAAACCATTATTACAGAGGGAAAAAAGTGACATCAGACATAGGAAAAAAATTCCCAGATTTAAACATCATTTAAAGGTAACTTTAAAATATATTAAGCTAATTAAAATAAAAACAGAATTTAAAGATTTTAACAGTATTTAAAGTATTTCAAGTTTTTTGAAGTATTGTTAAAGTATAAATTTATATCAGTATAAATTCAGGATAACCGAGAACTGAAAATCATGGGACTGTGAATGAACTTTGTAGGTGGGATGAACTCTGTCCTACAGTGAAATGGGTGACAAAGTAAGCTTGTATCCTAGTGGAACCCTTTGGTATTACCACAACAGAAATATGAAATAGCATTATTACTCGGAGGAGCTGCTGTATACCTCCTCCTTCTCACACAAGGGAAATTACAAAAGGGCAGTAACAACACAGATGAACTATACTATCAGTGAAAAGATGCATTTAAGAGAAAACCTCATTTTATGCGTGGGAGTGGGAAAGCATGCTGATAGTTTATTTTAGGAGAAGATTCTGGAGTTATTTGCCACACTGTGATTCCAAAAGATTCTAACGAAGTTAATAGTCTGGAGAGAAAGAGACACACACACATATAATGGATAAGAGATTCTTGATAATTAACTGGATACATGTGGAAGACATCTGGACCACCCAAATTCCTGCTGGGTTTCTATAATATCTTGTTCCTTTCAACAGTTGCTGAATCCTAAGTTATCCCAGCTTTTAGTCATGCTAGCTGTAATTACTGTGATGCTGGGACATCGTGCATCAAATCTCTGCAAGCCCTTTGGCTGCTTCCTCTGGGTGCTTTAACAATGAAGGAACTGAGGTAGAGTTTTCCTATATTGGTACAAACCCTTCCTAACATATTGTGCTGGATAAATCAGGGTTTTTATCATCACCTAGACAATGTAATATGACAAGGAGCGGAAAATCACATGGAGTCAGCATGTCTGAGTATAGTATCTGTTGCCAGATAAAAAGCAATAAAAAAAGAGCATAAACCAAAATATCCTACCAGTTGCAAAACTGCTGCAGACAGCAGAGGCAATCCATGGGATGGGGTGTGTGTAGCTGTGCATATGTAGGCTGTGTCTGGCTCCTGCAGGACAGTGCAACGCCGCTATACCCACTGTCCATTTCAGGGGCTAAATTCCTTTATGTGCAGGTCATGACGCTGCCACCGCACCCTGCTTTCCTCCCACGCTGCTACCAGCGCTCTCAGAGCTTCCTGAAGTTTGAGAGGTGACTCAGTTGGAAGCAACTTCATGGATTTCTCTGCACAAACATGAGGATGTGTGTTGTAGATAGACATCTGTGGTATTCATTAGATCGCCTGTGTGAGAATCCCAGGCTCCTTCGTTAAGGAAGGAGATCTGGAGTGACAGCCTTGACTTACCACAGCAACGGAAGGTTATAGATAACGCTGATCAAACAATTGCTGGCACTGTGCATGTTGAGAGGTAATTTCACAGTCAGAGATTAAACCAAGAGGCATTAGAGCTGTGCAGTGTTGCCCAAGAATTTTAATCTCTTTAGATATTATTATATACACATAAAGACAAACTTTTAGAAGGATCAATCTTCTTACAGGCTCTGTATGCTGCCGCATTTGATGTATCAAAAGGAAAAGAAGCTCACAACTAGAGGACAGTAGTTGGGTTTTATCAATAGGAGAGGTTCCCTGTGCTGTACATTGCATTAGTGATGCTCCAGCCTTCAGAATAACCAAGAAGAGGGGTGCTGGAAAGGGCCACCCCAGAGAAAAGCTGCTCTCCTAATGGAGTGTAATTTTCTCTCCTTCTGTATGGCAGGGAAACAAAATGTCATCCCCATTTGTTTCTCTCTCTCTTTTAAAGTTACTTAGAAAATGTCAAACTTTGTAGGTACATCTGCATTGTTATTTACAAAAGTGAGACCCATGCCGAATGCTAGTGCATGACTTGTATCCGTGTGTGTCACAGAGAGATTTTCTGCTTCTTTCTCCTTAAACTCTGTTCTGTTTGTATGCATTCAAAGCCCATCTTCAGAAAAAAAAATCTTTCTGAGATTTCACAAGTCGCAGATACAGGCTACTTTTTGAATTCTTTGTCAGTATGTATTAAAGAAAGTTACTTTAAAGTATCCCTTTGAACAGCAGTTCAGTTGAGTGATTCAGTTCCTGCTCATTTCTACTAGAACTCAGATAAATTAACTGATTTTTTTTTTCCCTTTTTAATCCTATTTGAGTTTTGAAAGATTGGTAATTATTTAGTCTTCGTTTCATGTTATGTACTGCTAACCATGGATTTGTTTGGGGTTTTTAATGTTGTTTTTAGAAAACAGAAGGTGTCAAACCCAAAGTAGGTTTTATAACAATGCCATTACATAACCATCCAATTAGGAGCTCATTTGCTGCTATTAATAGCAGCTTCCACATCTAAATCACTTTGTGTAGTGCTGCAATAACTGGCAAGAAAAGGCTTCACATTAGTTATTCATTCTCAAAGAGAATAAATGAACTTCATGGAGATTTATGAGATGCAGAGTAATGTTCTGTTTATGAGTTGCCGGGCTGCTGCCTGTTCAAATGCTGTTTACCTTCCCCAACTCCCAGGAGATGTTTAGACCCAGTGGGTTGTTGTTGCAGTGTATTTTTATCAAGTACCAGTATCTCAGCAATTGTAGTGCCAGCAGACTGGGAGAAGGACTGACAGTGTGGTGGGTGTGGGGTTGTAAACTTAATACAACCTTGAGCATTGATCAGCCATTCAGCAAACATTCCTGTTTCCCGGTGGCTTTTAATCAGGGTTTGAAGCACGTGAGCCTCATTATGTATATACATATCTTCTGTACATCTGATACAGAAGGCTACCAGGGGCAGAGATCAGACCAAGGTAGTCTGAAGCCAGTTAAGTCTTTGAAGTCTTTTTCTTTAGAAGAATATCTATAATTTGGTATTATGTTTCATGTTTACATTGACTGACATACTGTAATTAATTCTCCGATGATGGTGATGTTTTACTGTGTTTCAACTAGAATTCTACCCCAAAATGGGTTCTCACTGTGCTCTATGCCAGCCATTTCATAACGTCAGCTATTTCTGGTTGTACGTTTGTCATGCTGCAACCACTCGAGCACAGACACATACCCAGAGGAATCTGAACTCTCTTTTGAAAAACCTTGACTGGCGTTTTTGATCATGTTAAACTGCTTGAGCTTCTGACCACAGTATCTGATCCAGAACTATTTGTAATTTTTTGTATGAGACTTTTTTTTTTTTTTAAGGAGAGAACAGGTCTGATTTCTGTTTTTAAAAAAGCCACCTTAAGCGTTGCAGCATGTGAGCTGGTTTGATATTATGTTCCTCTCTTCCTGAATTCCAACATGGAAGTAATGAATTCATGAAGATATTTTTTCCATGGGTTGAGACTCTTCCACTCTTTCTTCATCACAGAAGTTTCCTTTTATATCAGCTGCCTCATCTGATATAAAGATGGGGCAAAATCAGCTTGTTACTTGCTTCTAAAATAATTTCTTCTCCAGAAGTTCATCTTATCCTCTTCTTGGTTATCTCCACTGCTCCCAAATTTCATACTGGTGGAGGTTTTGCATCTCTCATGCTCTCTGTTTCTTCCCTGTATCGTGCTCCCCATCAGCTGCTGTCTACAGGGACATAACAGTCTCTTCCACTCCTTTTCCCTGGGGAGAAGTTGCTTCAGAATTAAGGATCTACTTACATCAGTACCAAATGAGTGCATAATTAATGGCCATGACTCAGTATTGATTCAGGTTGCTGTTTCTGCACTGCTTACTTGTTGATGTAGTTGTTCTTCAGACTCTCTGTACTTGACCTACAGATGTAAGTCCTCACTGGGGAAACAAAAAAGAAAGATTCACCTACATGAGTTAGTTAAAACAAAAAAAGACCATGCATATTCTTTCATGGCCATATTGAACCATACAGTGTAAATCACAAATTACTAACAATGTTTTTCTTTGGTCTGTAATTTCATTTCTTCGTCTTCTCAGTGTTATTGCTTTCCTCTCTCTCTTAGTGCAAACTATTTAAAATTAATAATAAATGTAAAATGTAGAGACTAAATAGAAAAATGTGAAATGTGAACTTTTTTTTTTTAATGTCTTTTTTTCTTGCTATTATGACATTTGGTATGTTCACATACTAATTCTCAATTTCCATGAGATTCACAGTGTCTTTGTCCCTTTCTTACACATTTCTATACCTGCAGAATACACAGACGGCCCAAGCAACTTGCATAGAATGATGGTGAATATGTGGTCTCTTCACCTTTCATGTTTATGCTGAACTCTGTATGAAGCATGTTGTGGCTCTCTCCAGTTTGTGGTGGGGGGAGAGCAGGAAAAATGGTCACGATTAGGATGAGATCAAAGCACTTTTTGTACATTCACTCTGAAGGTACAACTGCTCCAATGTGTGAAAATTAACAAATGTACAAATGGTAATCTGAAAATCTGATATTGCCAGTAATGGAATGGTATTTTTTCATATATACTGGAGATAAAGCTTTCTTGTGGCACACAATTACTTCTCTGACTGCTTACAGAACGAAACTCAATGCTGCTCCAGTGCGTGACTTCTTGCACTGTTCATATTTCTGTCTTCCTGACTTCAGAACTAGACAGAATAAAAGATATTTCCTTGATTTTGACAAATTTCATGTAAAAAAAGGGAAAAAACTAAATTAAAAGCAAATAAATATTTGAATAATAGATTTTCAAAACTCAGTAAGCCATTCAGAACTGGAGCAGTCTGAGCAACTCTGAATCCTGTCTGAGTTTCAAAAGAGACATTGCAGGGACTGCATTAAATTAGGCTGCTACTCTCCCATTTTGCTGAAAAAAAATGAGTTTAATGTTTGTGTAGAATACCCTGGTATGATAAGCTTTAAAAATGGCTGTCAAAGTACTTGGCATAGAAAAGCAGGCTTCCCACTTAAACCCAGTAAACCAGAGTCACCTTTGGTGTAGGTCTGTCAAGTGAAAGACTTACAGAAAAATGACTGTGACCCATTTGGTTTTATAGAAAATGTGGATCTGATGCTCAGAAAAGAACCATATATGGCCTCAGTGCTCAAAGCTACTTATATGAGAGAAGATTGCTTCATAAGTAAGGATTTGTAGGATCAAACTAGTATAAGAGAGTAAGAAATGCCCTGCTGCATCAAAGTGTCAGCCTGGCGAGCCCCGTATTTTGTCTCTGCCAGTGTCAGGAGGAAATGCCGCACTGGCATCGGAGTGCAGAGCCTGTCTGCCAGCTCCAGCCCCGTGCTGTCCCCAGACCACAGGCACAGCTGACATCTTATAGACTGCAGACATAAATAGTCGAGGGGATGGGGAGAAAGCAGGGGGATAAGCGCATGAAATTTTCCCCTTCACAGAGAGCTGTATTGTGCCTTAGAAGACGTCTCTTTAAAGGAAACCCTTCAAAGCACTCACAAATAGGTCATTAGATAGTTTACTGAACTCCTGATAGGAAGGTAACTTTAGCCAGTGTTACAGCTGCCAATGTGGTAAAACACACCAGTATCCCACAGTATCCATCCTGTGTATCCTTCTAATTGCCTGCCTTGCCCTCCTAGACAAGCTAGTTTCTTGTTCCGCAGTGGTTTTGTTTGCCAGCCATCACTAATGGGCTTGTTAGTGGGAACGGCAGGTGATGGGCTGGTCCTCAGTCCCAGCCAGCGCTTCTCTGAGCAGCAGCAGGTCAGCTGGGTGTCTTGCAAATGAAAGAGGCATCGCGTAAGCTTTTCGGTGTTTTGACACTGGCTTTATCTGCTTTGTATACAGCACTGATAGTATTTCAGACACAACTGAAAAAATTCAAGCTGCTTTTCATCTGACAAACCTACAAGTGAAGGATTAATGTGTCCCAAGAGATTCAGAGAGATAAAAGCTTTGTGTTTAGTTCACCAGCTCTGCCAAAGGGTTTAGAAAGGCTGCTTCCTGAGCTTTAGAGTACACCTCTCCTCTGCATTTATAATTCAACGTCTCTGCAAGTATGAACAACAACAGTTTACAAATAAACTCACCCGTCATCTGCTAAAGAGTAAGTTCATCCATGATGCAAGATTTCTGCTTTATTTCAGGACATGGAGATGGGACTCTAGTTGTATCGCTTCTTTCATCCCCTTCCCAGTCGCGGCTGAGAATTAATAAGACACCTGTTTGACCCTGAAACCTCTGACTTGAGGAAAAGATATTTTCTAGATGATTAAAGCAAAACAGTTCTGTGCAGTTCTCTGCCCTCCCTGCAGTCATCTTCAAAGTTTACTCATTTCTTCTCAAAGTTAAAAAAAAGATTAATAACAGCAAGTACCAGTAATGGTGCTGGCTTTACCAATTATGCACATTTTTGGAATCTCACAGAAACGTTACAAGTTTCTGGTGTGAAAAAGACACATGCTAGTGATAAGAAGGAGAGGGCTTCAGTTGAGACTTAAGACACTTTTTTCTCATAGTGTGGTGTTCTTAACAGGTAGGGTTGCATATCAGTCCCTAATATTTTTCCCAGTACAGCACATTTGCTTTGCCTTTCAGACTTTTTTTTTTAAGGTGGATGAACACATTTAATAACTGAGCTACTCATAGGGGAATTATCAAATGCCATAGTTGAAGTTATGGGCATTACAGATACTGTGTGCCAGTTTAAATTTTTGGTCAAGTTGAAAATTTAGGTTACTGCAAGCTAGTGAATGAAAGAACACCAACCAGGGAGATTCAGAGTAGAAGTACCTTACAGTTTTCCTAATGATTAAACAGGAGTCAAACTGCTCAGGAACTGAATGTTTGTTTTTTGATGCTCCTAAGACACCCCTGCTGCTCTTCTCAAAGGTCCTTGCATCAGATACGAGTGGCTGGGCTTAGTTCAGAGGTTACTGCACGGAACGGAACGGTCTGTTCTATGGAGGGAGTCAGGCACAGTGACCTGATAATCCCTTCTGGATTTAATAGCTGTGACCAGAGAATTTAAATGCTGCCAGCAGGTAATGAGGTTGTCACAGAGAAGCTGGCGTTTTCGGGGAGCCTGGGTTCAGCCCTGCCTGTGATTAACTGATGGCTTTCCAGCCAAACCTTCTGGGGGGGTTATCTGCCGATAGCCTGAAAACTACCTGGTCATCATTAAAACTGAGAGAGCTCATTTAGAACGCTAGCAGTAGGGAATGAACGGGCTCCTGCAGGAAATCCTGGATCAGAGAAAATAATCCAGTTGCTATGCAATTCAAAGGTAGACAATCTGCAAGGATAATCGTGTTGGAAACAGATAACCCCTGCATCAGATCCGAAGCCAAGAGGTGACTGGCATGATAAGCCTGTGGCCGACAGTTTTAGTTAAAAAATAAAATTAATTTTTTTTTTTAAATTAAAACCAGTGTAAAAATCCTGGGCTCTATTTCCTATTAATCCAGGAAAAGATTAAATCTTTCTTGATAAAAAAAACCATAAAATAATTGAAGAAAAAACACTGAGGGTACTGCTGTACAGAAAACCATGTTTATAAGTTCATTATATATTTATATAAAGGACTATTTTCAGCTTCCGAGTTTTATATTAATTGCAAAGATTCAGATAAGTTTTCTCGGCAAAGAATTATCCAAGAATTTGTGATAGAATTTTTAAAATGTATTTTTGGAAAAAAAAGGATTATCTTTAACAAATTTTACACTGAAAAAGCATGAATGAATTGATTATGATAAGCTATACCAGCCTAAAAGAAAAAGATTGTTTGCCGCCTAAAATACTCAAATGCCCAAAATTTGTTATAATGCCACCAAATTAATGGCCTCTGAGAGGGTAAATGGGAAACAGGCTGATGAGAGCAAATACTGTGTAGAACAAAAGTGGTTCTATTTCATGCCATCAACAACAGTCTGGTTTTGCTCACTGTCCCATCTTTAGTTAACCTAGAAATACACTTCCTTAACTGAGCATTTGCTAGTTTGTTTCTTTTTGATCAGATTCATAAAAACAAACAGAATGGATTGGATCTATGAAATTGCAATGGGGATGACAACCTTTGAGGAAACAGGAAATCTCAGCAAGAAATTTATGAGCGACTTGGGTTTCTTTCCCATTTTTCTTATCTGATTCCTTTGTAGATAAGCATACCACACACAGGAATTAAACATACAGGACTAGAAGGGTGCTTGTGGCCCATTTTAGCCTTTTGTAATATGGACAGGCTTCACCACTCATCTTCCTCAGCTAATTAGGTTAACATTCAACTCCATGCCAAGACAACATTAACGGTTAGAAAACTTTGCTTAATATCCAGACTATACTTACCCACTTTCAGCTTGGAGCTATTTGTTCTGTTCCAATATTGTCCTTTAATTTCCATTAAGCTTGTCCCCAAATGCTGTTGATACCACTTCTGTGTTGAGAGTGCAATTATATCCTCTTTCAGTCTTTGTTTTTTAGTCTCTGATTAGAAGATTTTCCTCTTCCCTGTCATCCTCAGGTCTTCCCCTGGCAGCTGTTCAGATTTGATCTTCTCTTTCTGCAATATATTAAAGCCAAATTCTATGTATTACTTATAATTACATATTTAAGTCTTATTTATAATTATTATTTAGGGGGGATATCTCACCAGTCCTCCTTGATTTTTACTTAAAATATAAAAGCATTTCTATCTAGATCTATTCTGATAAATTCTATCACCACAAATCCCATATAATTATCATCACCTGAATACGATAAAGCCAAGCCTATCTCTAAATCGTTGCTTCCGAGTGATGAAGGAAACTAGATGCTCAGACATCCAACTAGAGACAGCCAAGATTCAATGATGTTTTACTCCAAAAGAGGAAACTCCCCTCCCCATGAAAGAAAAGAGCAGAGCGGAGTAGACCAGACCAGGTTTTTGATTCAAAGTTTTTCCTTTTATCTGTGTTCTTCTTTCACTGGTGAACAGTGACAGACAGAAAGAAACTCTTTCTGTAGGAAATTGTTGTGCCTCTGTCCCCAGTTTTCTTTAGAAAAATACAACCTACATAGGTTTTTTTTCCATTTAGTGAACTAGTAGACCTCTTCACCATATATATATTGCATATATATCATACTGATATCACAGCACCCCAGAATAGCTGAGTTGGAAAGCACCTCTGAAGATCACCCAGTCCAACTCGCCTGCACACGAAGGGTCAACTGAAGCATGTTGCACAAGATCATGTCCAGGCTGGTTTTGAATATCTCCAGAGAAGGAGACTCCACAACCTCTCTGGACAGCCTGTTCCAGTGCTCTGTCACCCATATATTTCCTAACTAATTGTTTATTAAAAATAGTCTCAGGTTTCTGCTCTACAGCTTGTACCAAATCCCATGGCCCCAAATCCCATTTTTTTTCTGAGTTTAGCATCATATTACTGTATTTCCCAGGGAGATATATATGAGTTACAAGTCCTGACTGCAATAATAGCTGTTCAGGGATTTACAACCTTTGCTATCTCTTTGTTACAAAGCTACCTGCCAAATTTGAGATTTTCTTTCAGGAAAAACAATTAGCCACGCACAATGAAATAATGGATTATGTCTATTTTGGAACTTCTCCGAACTTTGGCAGGGCTGCTCTGGAGACCCATATAAGCTCTCCCTGCAAACCTCCTGATGACTAGGACCCTATAAATATCAAGGTCAAGAGCAATCTCTGCTTATAATTGTCCAGAGAAATATGTTTCTGGCTCCTTTCAGGACGTCATTGACCTTGAGAAAAATAATTGCTAAGGTTAAAACGTCTCTTGGTGATCTGTTGAGCAGCAGAATTGCTTACTCACAGTCATGACAAACCCCCCAGGGCTGGTATTTGTGACCTGCCAACTGCCTGATTGCAACTCTCTATTAGTTTTGTAGGCTGGATGATTTAGGGGAGATTAAGACAAATTCTCTTCATTGATCTAAGATTGAGAGGAGAAATGCCACATTTTTATTTGGAGATGGATCAGTGCAAATCATTTTCAAATACTACTGATTATTCATGAGCTGAAAACAATTGCTAATTCCTTGCAGAAGCAGAATTTTTGTATTTAAAATGAACATCATTGTTAAGAAATAACTCTCAAATTACCATCTCATTTGCTTTCCCCAAAAGGTATTAAATGTGATCAGTGTGCTCATATAGGGAATCAAACAAATGAGAGAAAATTAGTTTGTAGCAAACAGACTGACTAATAGGAGCTTTGAAGGGAATGGAGAGATGCACAAGACAAATTTGTTCTCTTGACTTGGTTTCAGGCTTTCCAGAAAATACCTCAGAAGGCTGACCTGGTGGATTAGAGTGCAGAGGTTTATAATGTGCAGCCAAGGACTGTTGACTATCCCACCTGAGAGAGTTTAGCATGTCTTGCAATGAACTGAGATTAACTTTAGATTCTGTAGTAAAAAACAAACCAGAAGGAGTATGAATGGTCTTCCTTGAACAAGGACATGTGGCTGGTGTATAGGAGCGTTATGTTTCTGGACCTAACAGGCCAATCTGTCTCGATAATAGTTCACATCGGCATTTATGGCCTCATAATTACCCAATAAAATTTCAGAGAGGTCAGAAGAGCATGAAGGAAAAGAATATTTAAAGGATCCTATCAGAATTCTTCTCTGTCCCACAGGAAGAGGGAAAAATCCATAAGTGCACTGTTGGCTGTATGAGAAGTTTTAAGGCATCTCGGATAGTTCTCATGTTATGATGAGCCAAGCATGGAGACCCTTAAGCCAATACAGAATGAAAAAGTAAAAACACGAAAGATATAGGAAAAATCACTTAGCAAGAGTCAAGATGACAAGAAAAATGTCAAGGAATCAGTTAGCAAGAGTGAAGATGTACTTTACTGTAGCAGATAAATAAAAACAACTTGAATTTTCTATTAGTTAGCATGCACCCATTTTAGCTAGTATCACTTGCATCTGGTGGGGTTTTTTTTGTTTGTTCAGTTGGTTTTGTGCTTTTACAAATGAACTGTTAAATCACTGGTTGGAGCCAGAATGAAGGGGGTACGCTATGAAAAAATATATCACAACCTGAGGAGGTGACAAACTTGACAATTACTGTCTTGAACAAAGCTCTGTAGACTGAAGCACAAAGAAGAATCCATCATTAGTTTCTGCCTCAAGAACATCCTTGAGTACCAAGAGTAGGAGTAAGTACCTATCTCTAGTTTGATGGCAGCCTCACGCCTCTAGTACTGAAACAGCCTTGGAATTTATACAGATTATAGAAGAGCCGTCTAACTCAAAAAGCCATTTCCCACACTGAATAATGGTATATTTTAGTTGGTGATTAAGAGACAGTTTTACAAGCCAACAACAATTTTATGCAAAATGAGATGTGAAAAAAGTACTGGTAATTGAGAACTTAATAAAAAAAACTTCTATTAGATGCCCCCAAAACCACAAGCTTTGGCTGAAAAAGGAAACTGGGGGTTAAAAAGTAGCCTGGCTTTGAAATAAATGAAAGTCACAATAAAGAAAGATAAATATTGCTACTTTCATTTCCTTGGAAGTCAGGCTGCTCCTTTTAACAACATATCCTTCCTTCCCAAGTACGGGCTAGCCTGCATAAGGAGAAAGCCATAGCAGTGAATATAAGTGAAAACTTGCACTTTAAAGAAAGGGAAGCAAAGGGCACAAAAATACACATGTGTCAAGCAGAGCTGAAACACTGAAAACTTTTAAAATATATTCTTGGTCCCCAGGTTCTCTGTGACAGTTTCAGACCAGTTTGAGAAGCAGTAACAGGAGCATCACTCACATCACCCCAGAAGAACTTCGTTTCCAAGAGTTACGTGTTTGGCAAGATGAAAAGTCGTGAAATATCAAGGGTAGGTTGCATATTAGAAAGCAAAGAACAGCAGTGTTACTCTTTTCAAAAGTAAAAATGAAAATGTCATTTTGAATACAGAAAAATATAGGCAATTTCAGTAAATGCAGCTGCCTGGTGAAAAGGCTCAGTGCCTGTCTCGAGCTTTTTAATGCCATTGGCAGGTTTTTGAATCTGACAAAGAGTAGAGACACGCCTTTTCTGGGCTGCTGTAAGGGTCTGTCCCTTGGACAGAGCTTTGGCTGACAATGATGCCATTGTGATGGGAAGGGGTGACCTTCAAAGTTGTCCTTTCCAGAAAGAACCGTAAAAGATCTTCTGATACAGCAGCGTCTCAACTACAGGGTTAGCAGGAAAGCAATGCAAGCAGTGCTTGGACCAAGCTCCTTCCTCTTGCCTGAGTCAATTATATATAAGTTAAAGTGGACTCCTATGTTTTCCTTGTCCCCCCTCACAGCCTTTCATCAAACAGTTATTTAAAATAAATATTTCCTTCCTCCATCAGTTGCTAATGTTTGTCAGCATTAGCTGAAGTTGTCAGCCCAAGGTGAGACTCGGCTAAGAGAAAGAAAATCATAGAGCAGGATCACAAGGCTGCCCATTTCTTCTGAGCTTGACGCTTTATTTCAGCAACTCTGCTGGATCCCACTCTTTCAAACCTTTATGTTTCTTGCCAGCTCAGAGGCTCCAATTTCAACATTTTCTTTACGGTAACTCCTAGTTGTGGCAAGCCAAATGTACATATTTTTCAACATAGATAAACCCCCTTCACTCGCATCTGAGAATAAGACTAATATGTGAGCGTTCTATACATCTTACTATTAACATGAATACCAACAAGGCAGCCAAGTCAATAAATTACACAAGATAGGCTTCTCCCAGAGGACGAGAAGTAAATGAATAAAGGTACATATGTAAGGCGAGGCTGAGTCCCTAACAAGACATCTGTGGAAAGGAGGGAGAGAATAAATCTTTTCCTTATTCTCGGTGGAACTGCATTAATCTTGCCTCAATTAGGCTTTTCTTACCTATTACTTTTCCTCCCAGGCGCAAGCAAATAAAAACTGTAGTAAAGAAGGAGAGCTACAGCCAAGATAGAATGTTAAAAAAAAAAAAAAAAGTGTAGAAAATTATTCTTTCAGAGCAAGAGACAGTTAAAATATTGTGATTAAGCAAAGCACAGCTCCTCTCTGAACAGTTTATGACTTTACACAGCTTACACACTGCATTTTCTCTGCCCAGAGCCAAACAGCTAAAACTAACCCTTTACAGAGTGTTTCATCAGACAAGGAGAATGAGGTGACTGTCGTAGACACTTGTAGAGCTATTTTCTGTCAATCACCAAGTCCTGGTGCCTTCTTAACACAGCCCTCAGGCCAAAGATCTGTTTATTCCTCCCTCCCACTCTATTAGCTTTGAATGTCTGAAGAAGAAACACACACCATTTTCACTCCTGTAGTGTACAGACTGCATCCCATTTTCAGTAACAGAAAGACCCAGTCACTTCCCAATGCTCAGGGTGCCCGTCTCACTCTTACACACGTAGAAATTCCTGTGGTCTGTGCAATGCAAATGTTTCTACATTGTGGAAGTCTGTTTATAAGGTGCTGACAATTAGTAATCTAGTAGTAATACTACAAGAAGATATGTTTGTACAACCATAGCAGAGCAGGTAAAAACACCAAGAAGCATTCACATGTGCCTTTGGTGTGTGGAAAGCACGGATTTAGAGGGGACCTTCACAGACTTCAAAGCGTAACCTTCAGAGCCTGTACTCTCTGACAATGTTGAGGCATATTAATAATCCCTTATGAGCAAATGAAACAGAATGCAGGAACAGCAACAAAAAATGTGCAGAGAGTTCTTACCCAAATGCTGTTTACGTTTGTGGAAATCACATCTGCTGCAGTCAATGAGACCAACCTTTTCTATTTCTGCTAAAAATAAGAATATATATAACTTTACCTATCCATCCATCCATATCTTCTGATATGTCATAGCACCACTAACCCCTGTAACCATCATCTGATTAACACAATATTCCCAGCAGGTCAGACACAGCTAATACCTTCCTTCCTCTGCAGCACACATCCCCTGGGAAAGCCTGAGCCTGAGGCCAGGCAGAGCCCCAGCCACACGCCCAGAAAAGCCAGGGCCTCTGGACAGCCAGCAAGCTTTCTATAGCCCTGGCTGAACAATCCCCATCTCGGGAAGGTCAGGAAATAGCTGATGGACATGCTCTGTGATCCCCAGTCCTCATCAGTCCTTCTCCACACGTACTGTCAGCCCTCTGTGGTGGTCCCAGTCTTCCCTTCCTTGCTCATTTCCCTTCCATTGCATTGCGTAATCCCCCCCAGGCAAACCGTCCTGGAGCAGAGGAAATAAGCCCGAATGCCTGTTGCTTTTACTGCTATAACACTGTTCTTGACTTTGCCTTCTACCATTTTCCCCACCCAATTTCTATTTACAGCTTAAACTCTTTGAGGTGGAAACTGTCTAATACTCCATGTTTTCACAATGTCTAGCAAAACAGTGATCTATTTCTTGGCCTTCAGATGGTCTTTTTTTTGTCCTTTGCTTATATAATGCATATGACTCACTAATATGAAGTCTCCCATAACACAGAACATCTGGGGTTTTTTTTTAATTTATTTTTTCCTTTTAGTTATTCTGTGAAGTTGTTAAGTCAGCTTCAGAGTATTTTTTCTAAACTTGATCCTTAGAAAGTTGATGTAACTAGGATGGGAAATCCTTTCCAATTCCATCTTTCAGGGATAATCCCATGTTGGTGTATGCTATTTCCTGATTAGATGTTTGTGTTAGGAAACATCTTTCTTCATACTTGTGTCTTTCATTTAGTTTTGGAAAAGATAATCCTTGGGTCACTAATGCTTTCTGTGGTCCGGTTGAGCTTGGCAGAGTTTTCTTTCCTTATATTTCACAGCAATTTTTATCCCCTATGTATATTGTCGTGAAAGGTTTCCTCCATCTGTTTTGTATTTTAATGCTTGGATAAGGCTCTGCATTTTGGGTGATGAGGCCATTTCTATATGGGGCATTATCTGTTTTGCCTTTAATAATGTACCAGCTTTGCAAATTAGAGGCTAATGATTTATAGCCCAAATGCTGCTAACTGTCTCATTACTGGTCAAACAATGACTTTTTTCAAATGTCAGGTAACAGATGGTGAACAGAAATTTTATTTCCTCTTCTTTAAAAACCACCATTTGAGCTAGCAGAGAAAAAGTCAGAAGAGGGGAGAGCTGGACACATGCTTCAGATTTTAAGCATAGTTGGTTTTAATAAGCATTTGACATTTAAAACCTGACCAGTTCTATAGTTCTTTGCAACTTTTTCCCCCTATTTTGGTCAAAATTTCATACTCTGGAATCTGAATCAAAATTGACAATCTTTACTAAGACTACTTTTGTCTTTAAGACGTAGTGGTGTCAAAATATAATTGGTAAGTTACTTTTAATAAAAAATAAATTAAGCTACACTGTGAAAAATGTGTTTATATTTTTTCTGAGGAAGGAATTATTATTACTTCAATTTCCTTGTAGCAAAGTGTTCTGTTCTAGGAAGATAAGACAAAGAGTTGTAAAAATGTCCATTGGACACACTCCCTACCCTGGAATTTTTTTATATAGTCTAGAAACATTACCTAATATTTAAACATTGCATTACACAAGAGATAATGAGCACTTATATTACAGCTATACAAATGGATACATATATTTTCATCTGTCTGACTCTTATTAGATTATTACATTGCTGGTGATACAAGATACCCTGAGGATAACATACTTTAAAAGTACAGTTTGTAGCAGACACGGATCAGTGGGTGAAATTTATCTCAGACTAAGCTGTTTGATTTGAATGTGGGTGACACTTCTGAAGGACTGAAACATCAAAACATTTTTCCTGTTGCTATAACCTTCACCACAACCTTCATTTTGTTAATTTGTGTTTCGTTCTGAATACATGGAAGGAGTAATACACTGCATTCAGCTGGAGTCAACAGCACCTGCAGCGTGACTGACAATACAACCTGTTTTATTCTCCGAATGTCTCTGATAAGAGTCGGTTCAATTAGATGATAGGGATAAATGGGTGCTTCTTCTAATTGAAACCATTATCCATCGTGAAATCTTTAGAACAAACTTTAAAACTTTAAGTCTTTATCAAGATCTCTGTTAATGTTATAAGGAATTTGACTTGAATATACACTGAGTAATTGTTAAGTAGTGGGCATTTACAAATAGTCTTGAGCTTGAAAGTAACTATGGATTTTATTGGGAAGCAAAGGAATTGATTATGATAATAACCATAATTATGTAATTGACTATATAGTGAAAGACATCTGAATGTATATAGATCATGCTGTCACAAAAGGTTTCTATGGAGACAAAAAGAAGTAAAATGATAGAAAAGTCCTGTAGAAGAAATTCCTGCTATTGCTATGCCAGGAGCCACCAGATTCAGAGAGTACATGAAGCTCCCTGGAGAGAGGAGAACCAAGACTGAACAGATTACTCATCTGCCTTTTCTGCTGTATTTTCTCAGTTGTTTTGTTCAGAGAACAAGAGAAATGTTTATTTTATTCTTAGTGTTGGAGATTTTAGTGTACTTTCTCACTTTCATAGCAAAACTCACATGTCACTTCAAATGCACCCACCTTTTGCACGTTCTGAGGAAACATCCCCCAGGAGTAATGAAAATGTTCTGTCTCATTTTCGAGCAAACCACGGCAATATCTTCTCTTCATTTCTGTTCCAAGGCTTGCCATTAGTATAATCTGAATCACTTCTTTGCTACCTTGATGGAAAAGGACAAGAAAAGATTTAAAATTTGTTTAAGTAATTTAAATAACAGCAGTAATTTTTCATCCTTCTCAGCTGCCTTGGCCAAAGCTTATCCTAATGCTCCTCCAAATACTTGTATTCTCCCCTGCATATTTAGCTGATGCTAGCAGATGCTCAGCCTTCGTGTCAGCCCTCCGGGGATGGAGCCATAAATGTCTTCCTCAAAACTGCATTGAGTACCATTCCCCTCACAGCAACACTTAATGACTTCGCATAGGAATAAAAAAACAACTGAGGCCCCTCACTAAGAGGAATTCAAGTTCTAGTTTACTTTCTTAACCTTGCCTGAACTCAGCCTTCTGCAGATACTGAGAGGCTTTCTCTTGTTAAAATTCATGTATTCTGTGCATGGTGCTCGTAGCATCTTCCTGACAGGGATGAAAGGCCACAGGGCAAAACCAAGCCCTGAACAACCATTTTATTTGATCACCTTGTACAGAGATCTGTGACCAAAAAAGGAATGATTTTCCATTAAACTGAAGGCAGACAAAAATGCGATGATCGAATAAGTCTAACCTATGTGAAATGAGTTGCCTGAATGGACAGTGTACTGTTAGTGTTGAAACTGGAGAGTTATGTTTAGAGCAGCTGGCACACAACTGTGTAAGAGTTGGGGTGTTAAGTATTTCGTCAGTGTTTACAGGTGGGGACAAAGCTTAAAATGTGCTACAAAGCAGAGGGTAAATTTAAAAAAGCACAAGGTGGGGTTTTTTTTCTTGATAACTCACTTCTAGAGCTAATCATATGCTTTAGGAGAACCTGATTCACGATCTCTGCATGACTGGCTTTGGCAGTACTCAATGTTTGCTACTAGTGCAATGTTGCTGCAAAGGCTGCTAACAGCATCCTGCATGAGAAAGCAAAGAAAAGATGAATGACATGTTCTGAAGATTGAAAACTTACTAAGGAAAATTGACTTGAGGAAAATATAAGAACATATTTCTGTTCATTTTGGTGACAGATGAATATGAAAGTTGGGGAAAGAAAAGTTTGTTTTGTAAGGTTGAATACACTGTAAATAAAAATAAAATCTGATTATAAATACCAGATTCTCATGTAATCTAATTCACTTTCCTTCCATTGATTTAAGCAAGTATTAAATTGACTTACAGGCAGCTATGTCAACTTCTGTCACCAAGAGGTTTGGTTCTGACTAGGTAAGAACTTGATTTCTTAAAGTCTTTTGTATTTATCATTCCCCTGTTGCACAGAGAGCTGATCATATCTCAGCAAAGCACAGTCTGCCAAAGAAAGGAACAAACCCCAAATCCCTCAGCACGTTTAGATCATTCTGTGGGGGTACACATATGGCTATATAAGTGCATTTATTTTTATATATATATGTGTGTGTGTGTGTGTGTGTACAAATAAACAGAAATTATATAATTATATATATAAGCACATTGAGACAAAAATTACAAATCAGTTATGATGGTTGATCACATGCCATTCTTTGCTCATTCAGATGCATTCATTCTTCACGCTGGCTCACCCCTGAAGTAACAAGGCCTGTGACCAGAAGGAGGGTAAATTCTCTAAATCTCAAAGTACTGTAATCCGGGATTTAAAAAGTAAAGTGGTACCATTACGGCAGATAATTGTAACTCTGGAGAAATAGGTCAGAGCTGCAGTTCATCTCAACACTGCTACCAACAAACAAGGTCAGTTTTTCCTTTTTCTTAGTGCACCGCTGCTTTGAAAGAAAAGGCCTTTTTTCTGTGTTGATAAGAGAACCACCTTCCCAAGCAGCAACACTAGAAAAGGTAAGAGAAGAAATTGGTCTGCCTTAGGGATGGCATTTTCCAAATACCCTCAGCGTAAAGAAGGCTAAATGTGCAGGCTCATTCATAGCGTTCTCTGACATTGCAGGTGCCTTCTCTGGTTACTTATTAAAGAAAAGTTGTCTCTGCAGAGCTACTAAAGGAAATGAAAATAAGAAGCCCAGAATTTTCTGTAATCGCTTTTATGGAACTCAGTCATTCAAGAAGGAATTTCGTGCAGCTGGTAAAGGCAGTGTAACTACAAAAAATACAGCTTTCCTATAAATTCTCAGTGATCCCTGAGGAAGCCTCAGGAAACAGGCTATTGCAATGCAGATTTGCATGGCTCCCTGAAGAATATTGCACTTTCACAAATCCTTCCCTGAAGAGATTTAGCTTTTCAACAGTTTCCACTCAAGTACAATTAATTTTGATGGCCCCTGCATACTTCCCTGATGCTTACAAGTCTAACGTTTAGATCTCCTATCAACTACCAGATGAGGCTCTCTTCCTGGGTCAATACTTTGTGGCTACTATGGCTCTACTTCCTTTGTAACTGACTTCATCCTCTGTGTAATGCATGCTGGTCTCTCTGAAGCAGCTGCAAGGTAAAGAAACTGCCAATAAATAGTCAGTTAAGGTTTCTGCTGTCAGTATTAGAAGCGTGGAAGAAATAAATGGACGCCTCCTCTGTTCTACATCATAAGATACAAATTCAATTTTGATTCAAACAATAGACCTTGTGCCTAATGCTGTTGATGTGAATAATAAGACTGATTTGCAAGAAAGCAGGTGAGCCTCTGCTACAATCTTGTTTGCAAGCATTTACAAATTCATGCTTTGTGTTAACAGCAAGTATTTGGACAGATGCTAGTATTTATGCAATTACTCACAATTTGTAAAAATTTGATCAGCTTGTGCTAGGAGTGAGCTGTAAATTTCTTTCTGACAAGAAAAGTTTATCTTACCAGGAACCATGAAAGTTTGCAGTCAAGGTTTTTTAAGTTTTCTGCTTCAATATTCATCTAGATATATACATCATCTATTAAATATTTACAGAGGAAACCTCTTAAAACAATGAAATATAAATGAGTCATTTGTTGGAGGCAATGCATTTTTCTGCCAAGTTTTACCCAGACGGGTATTTGGGGGTTTTTATGCAGGGATAAAATAGTCTAATTAATCTGGCAAAGGGCAATCAATATGAGAATAATTAATTTAACTTCTTCTTATTATTTTTCAAAGTGACAGTTTGATGACGAGTCATAAAAAAATATTAAGCATTATCATTTTCCCTCTGCTGTAGACAGATTAGGTAGATGAAGATAACTGGTCTGTAGCCATTCCCTGTCTGACAGCGGGATCTTTCTACAGAAAAGTTACAAAGGCTTCTGGGTGAACATAATGAAAATATTTAAGGGAGTATATGCACTCATTTACACTTCATGAGTGCATATATTTTAAAGTAGAAATATAATGTATCCATGAGCTAATACTTCATTGTCTATAAAGAATCCACAAATCGTCTCTGAATTTCCTAATTTAATACTTGAGTGTATTTTGCAGAATACTTGAGTGTTTATTGCAGAACTCTCCAATGTTACTTGAGAGTTTTGCAATGAAGGAAAACATGCAACTGAACAAGTAATAACTGGTAATAGCAGGCAAGTTGTTTATCTGATCACCTTGAGCAATTTGGGAGGAACTACCAACAAATGACAGCTGTTACTAGTAATAATCATGGAATATGGGGTACTTCCCAGAAAAAAGCCAGATAGATTAAACCATAAAATTACAGAACAATAAGTGCACATCGTACTTGGTATGGTTCTTTACAATTATTTTTATTTGACCCCATTTCTGGTCCATGTGAATTGCTGTACTCAGAAAGAGTAATTATTTTCCCTACATCTTCAATTTTGTTTTTTCTTTTATTTTTTCCCCAGATATCCTCTTCTTCCTTCTCTCCTTTCCTGACTGTACCACCCATACCAGCTGCTGAAATTGTCTGCTTGTTTGTAGAAGAGACAAAGTAAAAGCACAAGAACTGCAAATCATCTTGTCAGCCTCTAGTGGAAAGAATGCAACTGACTGTGTGCCTGGGATAAGGATAAATCTGACACCGAGTCAGAAAATACAGATTACTGGTGTCTCAGGTAGGGCAGTATATTCATAGCCACCACCCGACAGAATGGATGTTTGTTCTTACCATTTGCTGTCTCTTGTTCGGGGTCAAACATCATTGCCATGTTTCCTATTACAAGAATCAAAAGAAAATTTAAGCTGTGGTAAAAATGGGGTAAGTAAATCTCCAGGATCACTCAGTGCTGGAAGCAAAAGCAATACCTTTTGCAAATACCGAATGCACCACATTCATACTGTGGCTCTAGACAACTTTCTCAGCCTCTAATATGAGTGAAGATACCCATATGCTTAAGGCTCAGTAAAAGCAGTATTTGGATACATGATTGGCTTAAATGTAGAAATCAAAGCAATAAATGAGCGTTTAAGTCACCACTTGTATATTCATTCTCTCTCCCCTTCTATAAAGATAGTAAGTTTCTGACATTCTTGATATTATATAATCTCCTTCACTTATTCTCTTTTTGCATTATACTTGACTATAAATATTTTTGAACATTGTCTCTATCGTGTCATGCAGAAGTTCTCTTTAGCTTTAGGCTTTGCCAACTCAGCTACCAATACCACAAAAACCAGAAAGCCCAATAACCGCTGACAGTTTACATAAACTCAAGAGCTATTCCACTGAAATCTGACAGAAAATGTTGCAGTCCCAGTATTTGGATCACTACATGAATTAAACAAGGATTTGATTTCCTTTCCAGAAATAAAATGTACAATAATATTTTTCCTAAAAAAGTGGAAAGACAGTAAACTGGGAGGGGGGGTTATACTTTTAAGTAATAATTTCCCCCCCTCCTTGGTCAAATTAAAGGAAATATTAAAGCTTTTGACAACTATGATAGTTTCAATTTAGATCACCTTGGTTTTGTGAAGCCTTTCAATTTAAAATACATGCTCAAGTAACTTCTCTCAACCAAAAGCAAAATACTTTCCTTTACAGCTGCCCAGAATAATAAAGGATTTGAGCTCTCTTAACTCTTACTCTCCAAACTCCAAGGGGAAAATCTTATTGCATACCGAGAGTCATTAAGGTGATTCCAGCCAAGTTATGAAGAAAACCACTAGTTTTACTAGTCCACACTGATGCTTTCTGAGCAATAATGGAGATTTTGGAAGTTTTTTTAGGTAAGAGGTTCCCAGCAAAACTGAAGAGGAGCCGGTGCTTTCTTTGTGCAAGCATACGGGTAACCATTTCAAACAGCGGCATTCTGTACCTAATCCAACGTCTGCAGAACTCATCTGCAGCTCTGTTTATTTCAAAGGGGTTTTGTGTTTGCTGTAGGTAACAGGGCTTTCTAAGCCAGCAGGAAGAGCCTGTTCTTGTGTAGTGCTAAGGTACTGCTGCAGGAAAGCATAATGCAATCTTTCGAAGATGTAAAACTGCATTTTGACCATGGGGCACCTATTAAACACAATTCTCATAACATTTTAGTCATGCAGAATCAGAGTTTATAATCTCGTGGGTGCATCTATATCTCACCTGTCTCGAAATTTCTCAGCATTTCAACTGGATTGGGCAACTTTTTCAAACACTCATACTAAGAATTACTGACTGGCAAAAACCATCCCCACTCCCAATTTACAACTCCCATACCTTCCTGGAAAAAAACACTCAATTAGCTGCAACATATGAAAACAATACTAGAGTGGATTTGCCAAATGTGGTGGATACAGATCCTTGGTAACTTTTGCTTATTACGACTCATTCCCTTGGACATTGCACTTAATAATACCAAATCCTGCCTTGCTGCCTGGAGCTTTTGCTGCATTAGGGTGATGCTTTCACTTTGCACCTGGATTCTCTTTGCTCCCACATTTGCCTTTGGTTGAGACCTGCAGTGGGCAGTCACAGTTAGCAATCAACATTATGAACAGGAGATACAACTAGCCCAGAGCTGGTATTTCTCTCATCAGCATCTTCCTGTTGCTTTCAATCTCATGGCAATATAAATGGTATAAACCAAAACTTTCCTGTAGTTATAAGGAAATTGTCAGGCATCTTTTTCACCTCTTTATAATTTTGCACAATTGCTAACACAAGACTATGTGTACAAATCAAGCATGACAGTTACATCAATGTAAAGTGACCTAACATGACACTCAAGCAGTTTCTTAAATGTAAATAATCTAGATACATGTAATAAGTCCAGAGGGTATTCTCTGCCTCCAGGTAGCTCATTCCTTCTACTGTCTATTGTATGATTAATAGTTTTCAGTACTTACACCATTACTGTTAATTTTCTTCATGGATGATTTATTTTACATACAATGAAAACAAAAGAGAAAGAAAAAAAGAGTAAAGTCTTAGCAAAAGATGAAAGTCTATCTTTCCTTTGTGCGATGTTATAACCCCTCTGGGAGCAAAAAATGTATGTTATTAAGTTTCTTTTATCTTGAATATATTTAGTAAATTATACCCTTTTCTATCAGTTAACAATTTTTCATACTTCACTGATACTTCACAATAAACTTTTCTGAAGTCTCTGAAAAATGTGCAGCTGTGAAAAAAAGCATTAGCAAGAGGGGAGGATGCATGAGGAATAAGCCAATAAATAAGACAAGAGTTGTAATTCCTTTATATATGATGGAAGAGCAAACACAGCCCTCTGTGGCCAGTCTGTTCAGCAGTTGCAGTGCTGAAGCAGAAGAATTAAGAGAACAGAAGTGATTAAGGGGCGATGAAACCTCTGATATGACCAAGGACAGAAAACACAGAGGCTCTGCTTTCTGGAGAGAAGCTCACAAGATGGATACATCAAAGTACATCAAATAAAGAAGGTGACTCAGAAGCTTCTGTCTCGGCACCTCACCACCCAGGAACAAGATGACATTCAATTAAATTAAAGGTGTGAAAAGCAGGACTGACACAAAAATCCCTCTCCATAGTAACTACGCTGCGGAACTCAACCCTACCAGAAGTCACCAAATGCAACATCTTGGCAAAACTCACAAGGAAACACTAGGTATTTATAAAGACATCAAGATTATTGAGTTTTTACCATAGTAAAGGCCACGTATAGTTATTTAGGCCAATATGTTAACAATATGTTTGTTGCAAACTACAGCAAGAGCCATCAGGGAAAGCTATAGGTAGGTTCTTGCATCTTATCCTGAAGCACCTAGCACAGACACTACCTGAGAAAGAACAGGATTTGGTTTTGAAGATAAATGAATAAGAGAAGCACATAAAGAGAGTGTATATTTTCTTTTTTCACCCTAACACATAGATTTCCTTATTTTCCTTGCCCTATCAGTCCAGTTATAAAACTACATAGCATATTCCTTTCTTTTAGTAGCAGTTAGACCGATATGGCATAATTCAAATATTTCATATTTATTTATTAAAAATAATTAAGGAAAGCTACTATTAACAACAAAAGCTGACTGTTGGTGATTTGTGTGTGTGTGCACAGTGTACAAGAAATAGTTTTCTTTGGACAATGGGAATTTTTACAGGATCCTTTTTTTCCATGTGTCAATTTTATTGCAAACATAGTATGCTGGTGTGACTGTATTTTTTTTGAAGATTATATAATAACTAGAAAAAAAAAGTATACTTTCCCTTCCCAACATTTTCCCCAGTGCTCTACATAGCTTGCTGTGTAACATTTCTTTAATAATGATTTTTTTTTCTAGCATAGCTATGTTCTAACTGTCATCTGTTTTTACTTGTCATTCTGAAACACTGGGGTTTTTTTGTTTTTACACCAAATACAATTAGCAACTCATAACATGCAGATCAGCTAAGTGAGAAAAAGAAAAGGTCATGACAATCAGAAATTTTTTTAAAGAGGATTATTTAGTACAATCAAATATTTGTTAATGCTTCCCCCTCTACATGATTACCATTTTCAGTTTGAAAGTCATTTGTTGCAATAAAATGACACCTCCCATTCCTGTAATACCTGAAGAATATATTTAGATATTTTCTTAAGTTTAAAATATATTTGGAAATGCTATCTCAGCAGCATATTAGTTGACTTGTATTCCATTGTGACGTACCCACATACTTTAACACAAGACTTTGGCATAGCTATAATTAAATGCTATTAGTTAACTTCTCTCTGAACTGAACTGGAGCTGAGGCATCACAAAATAGTGATGGGTTCCAGGATGCCTTTTTGGAGTCAGTGCTGTATCCTCAAAAGTTGGAACAGAACTGTACCAAAATTATATTTCTATATGTGATTTACTGTTAATGCTGAGGACAGCTTTTAATTTCTGAACCTTGTGCCAGTTAGACTTTAGCCCATCAGGAGTCATTCTGACTTAGCCATTGCATTTTACTTACAATATATTCACCAGCCTAGAATTTCACCATTTCATGCATTCTTCTAGCTAGTAGTAGTGTGTTCTAATTTATTGAGCCAAATCTTTGCATTTTCACTGAAGTTTTACTCAGTGCTTAATTTGCCTAGTGAAATCTGTATTATTCCAACAATAGTAAGTCGGACTTCTGTATAAAAATTACTGATAAATTGTTTCCTGATATGCCTCACTGTTTATCCATATACACATTCACACTACTATTCTGATCTTTTTTTTTAAACTGCAGGAGACCTCTCTGATGATTTTTCCTACATGATCACAACTGGGTTAAACAGCAAGTCAGGGTTATGTGGTTATTACAATTGCCAGAATTAGAAAAAGAAAACTGTCAATTCCAATAGAGCATTGAGAAAATTCAATAATACCAATAAATAAATAACACATTTACTGCCTGAAAGGAAGATAATTCTAAAAGTAATGAACTTTAAAAGTGTTAGCTATATTGCAAACTTGAAGCAAAACTGAGATTAAAACCAAACAGGAGAGCAGTTATGCCAGTATACTTCTCAGTACATCTTTGGCAATATTATCTTTCCTTTAGGGGCACCCTGAGGAGCTTTGAAAACTATAGCACGCTATATACAAGCCAAAGCTGAGCTTCTGTGTCATTTAAGGAAGACAGCACTTAAACATAGGGCGAAATCAGATAATAAGGTTCTGAAACATTTATTCCCTTTCAATTCTTACAGTTTCAGCACTGAAGGACTCTGTTTTAATGGTAAAGCCAACATGGCTTGGCCTCATCAGGAGGGATTCAGGTCCTCACAATACATCCTCATGCCTCCTCCATAGTGTCTTCTCTGGAGGAATAATCTCCTGGTCAAAACAGGGTGGTCAGGACCCCTTCTATCTCACAGACTTTTCAGATGGGGCGTAGAGCTCAAGATGATATTTAAGGTCTTGTACCAGTAGTATATTTAATTTCATTCACTGATGAAGCCAATATACCTGTGCAGTAAAGCTCAGCAGCTAAATTAGGCTACCTGTAAGAGTACTGGAAAGGTTAACCCCCCATCAACATACACATTCTCTTTCTTTCCTTACACACACCTTCAGAACGTTAAGCTATGATCACTTACCAAAAGGATGTCCTAAAAAAAACTTCACTGGCCCACTAGAACAGAAGCAGCACAGGGAGAGACAACGCTACCTTCCTGTTTCCAAAAGTCATTACTGCAGCAGCTCTTATTCTCTTACAGATGTTTGCCAAATGTGGCTACAATAAACAGCAGAGAAATGTTCACCCTTAATAATCTTTCCCCTTTGCTTTCCTGCTCTGCCTGGTGGCCAGCAGGTCATGCAGTCATGGGGTGCACTATCTTGCCCCCCTCTTGGTCTGGGAAACTTTTCTCATGGATGGATTTTTTTCCCCCTTTATTTTAGTGGGCCGTGATTGTGGCATAACTTTACCTCAAGCAAGGTTCTGTATAAGGGAGATGACGGTGTTTAGCTTTGCTTTGAATGTCCTCGCAGCTGTGAAACGTGGATGGCAGTGTTGCTGGAACAAACTCTCTTGCGAGGTTTCCTGTACTTTCTGCTTGCAGTATTGCCAAGAATATTTCTAGGGCAGCTTTTTCAGAGTGACTTGGAATCTCACACTCTAGATGAAAGCAATGCAAAAGCAAATGAGAAGCAGGGTTAAAAAAAAACAGAATATTTCAGGTTAGATGTGTTAAATTCAAGAAATTAGCAAATTTAAAGCAAATGAAAAGAATCCTTCTTTTTCCCTCCCTTCATCAACTAATAATTTCCTACTTAATATTTCTTTCTGATTTCCCTGCCGTCCGTCAACAGTGGCACAAAAGTTGCTTCTACTTTATCTGGTATTTATTGGCTACTGCAGCTCAAGTCAAAAAGTCCATAAGCTACAGTTCACGGATTTCAAACAGCCACTGCATCTCTGCTTAGAGTTGGAAGCAATTGAAGTGCTACAGTACCATAAGTGGCTTATCCACATTTTTAAAAAGTACTGTCTCCTCTCAGCCTGGGAAATTTAGACCTGTAGGACTATTATCTTCTATGTCTTTAAGAATTCAACATCAAGCACTGTATCATGTTTTATCCACAAATCTCAAGGCAGGAAACAGCAAGGCAGCTCCACTCCCCAGGAAAGGTTGCTGGTCTCTCGAGACCCTACCAAAGCGGCCTCCATCCTGCATGTGTGCAATTGCTCACATGAGAAATATTTCCATCTTCAGCTTCTCCAAGGACATCTGTTTAACTTCTGACTTTTTTTTAAAAAGCACCTTTTTGTTAGCAGCTGAAAAACAGGAGACGTGTTAGAGTCGTCTCTGGAATTGCTGCCGAGCTCTTGCGTGCGCTGTGCTTCGTGCCAAAGCGTTACAGCACTTGGGGCTCACATGCAATATTGTCTGTGGCGTAACCACCAGAGCAGCTTCCAAGCTCTGTAGATTTAATGAGTCTGAGCACACTTTTCACATCCCAAAGCAGAGCAGCTGGAACCTGAAACAAATACTCAGAGCTTCATTTCCTAAGGACCATATGTACAGAGAGGGCCTGATGCTAGTGATAAACACTCCGAAGGCATAGGTTTAGTAGATTTACAAATGGAAAAGTAAAGGTGCCCAAATTCCAGGTTTAGATTGCTTAATACAACTATTTGTCTTGCTGTGAGAGCAACTTTGCTAACATAACACACAACATTGCTTGCAAGTCTCTTGGCTTATCTTTTATTGCCCAGTAGTAAATACACACAGAGACCGTGACTGAGAATACATGTTGCAAACAGTTGTCTACTGGTGTAAAAATCCAAATGAATGCTTTTGTTGTTTGGAGGTCTTCCTTCAAACACAGATGAAGAACTGGATGAAGCATCAACATCCCTCCCGCTTTACACAAACCGATTATATCTGTCCAGTCACTGATGAATTTTTTTCAGAGGCTGCACGTGTAAAGCCCTAGCCTTCCTTTGTAGGGAGATGAAGAGAACTCTGTATATCTTCCATCTTGGTTTTCTAATCCTATTATTCTGTATTTCATAGGCCAGAAACTTTAAGCTCCAGTTGAACAATTCTCAGAGCATGTTCCCCTTTGCCAAGAGGTGATATACTATTCTCCAAGAGGTACACAGAGCTGGTTCCAGACATAACACCAGCTTTTATCTAGCGCTCCTCAGGTGCCTGTTCTTTACAGGAGCTGCTGCTAAACTTCTCTGTGAGAAACAGGAGAAAGAAGTCACAGCCACAGTGTTCGTGGAGAATATGAAAAGAAATATTGTACTTCTCAGGGAAGAACACAGCTTGGGTTAGGAATGAGAATGAATCACAGTGAATCATCTTCATTCACTGAATAGTACAGAAATGGGGCAGGGAGATGGAAGAGTGTGAAGATATTTGCATCTGTCATTCTATAAAAGTGACAGCTAAACCTTCTCGGGACTCCTTTGAAAGCTGTATGAAGCATTTAGTGTAGATACACTTTCTGTACAAACACTTAGTAGAGGGAAATCACACACGAGCTGACTGAACAGTGGCACTGAGTGCTAAAATGCCAGACTTTGGGACATGGTATCCAAGCTCCGGGCGGTCTGCATGGAGAGAAGAACTTCACAAATCACCATGTGGAGTTACAAGGCAGGCAGATCAACACAATTCAAAGGTAAGAGAGAAATGTTGTGATGGTCAAGCACTTTCAAAGGGCGCAGGAAAGATTCTCCACCTTCTACCAAGCATAAAGGAAGGCAATCTGCCCTATGAGAAGGCCCGTAAAGAAGCCCGTACAGGTATAGCTATCTATATTCTGTGTGGAAGGGGGAAAAAACCTATTGCAACGTTACTATAAAACACCTTTACATCACTGTAGAAGGGATCATGGAGATGATGTATTGGTTTAATTACACTGGTGCAAAATCACATCAATAAATCATACCAGCACAAAATGTACACATTGAATGGGCTAACAAGTACAGTCTGACTGACCACAAGCGAAGAGTGGAGACATTTCTCTCCTAAAAATTAAAAGTCTTTATTTAATGCAAGTATCCTACAGATGCCTTGTCTGGATCAACTTCTGTAGAGTGAGAGCTAGCTATAACAAGAAATACCTTTCATTTTAATTTATTTTTATCTTTATTTTTAAAAAAATATTGCTTTTAATTTAAGAATTTTATGAGATCATTTGAATAAAGTACGTTTTGTTAAAAGTTAGTCTGGTCATTCTGTAGAGAAAATATCCTCAAGAAGATAAAAACGTAATCTGTCACCCTTGTAAATTGGAAATCCTTTGAAGATAATGAGCTAAACTCTTTCTCATACCTGGTGCTATGTGCAGGCCCGCGTTGTGATTACATGTGCCAACAGCTGACGATGGAGAGGGATGGGAACTGAAATCTGCAGGGGGAAAAGTTAGGAGGAGAAGACCAGCATGTATCCTAGGATTTCGATGAGTGTTCAAATACCTCCACACCTCAGTGGCTCTTGGATGAAGAAATAAATGCAGCTGTCTCTGGAGAGATGGCAGAAAATTCAGTACCATCAGGTAACAGTGTTTACCTAAGTCCATTTTTCACTGACTCATCTCCACAACTGTGTTGCTACAAGTTGGCCTCTGCTCAGGAAGACAGCTTGGCAGGAAAAAGATTCCTCTGCTTGCTCAAGCTCTTCTTACTGACTAGCAAGGGCCAAGTTCTCTAGTGGAGCTGGAAAATGTGCCAAGAAGTGTAACTCTGTTTTTCTTTTCTTTCTTGGTTATGAAAAGGAGGTGCTGCCCTGCACCACAGAAGATGCAAGTTAGGACAGTACTATGATTCAGACTGGGTAGGTGGAAGAGAAAAGTATGTGCTGGATGGGAAAGGCATGTTGGCCAACCCAGCCAGAAGAAACCAAACAACATGAATGAAAGGGAAGCCACTCTGCGGGAGGAAGGGAAAGGAGAGCTCCCCTTACCACTCCTTACAAGATCAAAGTGAAGAGCTCCAGAGAGGATCTTACCAATAGTAAGGACTCCCCCTGCCACCCCAGCCCAGAGCTCTCCGTTCCCTCCTCCTCCCTGCCCCTCATTTAATTCAAAATACAAAGAATAACTTCACTCTTTCTTTGGGGAAAAAAAAAAGTCTACAAAGCACTTTAATGACAAATCCTTACTGAAATGAGTAATTCTCTGCTGGAGAACAGCACCTGAAGTAGGAGTTTTTTGTGTTTGGTCTCAATCTATGCATGCCTCCGTGGGGACACAAAAAGAATTATAATATGATCTGAGGGCTAGACCGTGAAACTAGAAAAACAGATTAGAAAGAGGGTGCACACTTTTAATGATCTGGGTAATTAAACATTGGGACAATTTAGCAAGATTTGGGTGGATTTTCCATATGGTTTAACATGTTTGTACTTAATACTTCTTCATAACACGGTATCTTGTAACAAATTTGTAAACACAGTTTGGTAACACAGATTTTTTTGCTTCAACCTGCAGCAAGTGCATACATTTAAAATCATTAA
>VZTO01000961.1:0-18868 GCA_013400615.1 Syrrhaptes paradoxus | reverse complement strand
GTACTATAAACTAGAATTAAACATCAAGCATTTTGTTACTTAAAATTCTGTTCACACCATCATAATTTTTTAATTCATTCCTAATATAAACCAGTTAGATACACACTAAAAACAAGGGCTTTGTAATTATAAACAGCTCTGATAAATCTGTGTGTGGTAAATTTTTGCACATTTCAGTTACCTTACACACTCAATTACAAATTTATGGATATTTAAAATGCTTATACAAAAGAGGAAGAAGAAAACTAGTGTTAATAGTACACAACCACTTAGCCAAAGAAAAATTGAAACGTATCTTAATATAAGAGCATGCAGTACAATTATTCATCAAACTCAATTAAAGGTTTTAACTAATTGCAACTCTGAAGAAAGAGAAAACTATTTATTAAAAAACTACTGAGTTACTGAGTATAATATGATTAATTGATTAACCTTTTAAAAAAGCTTCGAAAGTATTGCTCTCGTAATACAGATGGTAGGGAAAGACTGTTACCCTTGAGAAAACTTGATTATGCAACACACAATGAATACCTGATCACATATGGTAAAGGACATATTAGAAAAAATAAACAACTTTTGTTTCTATTTCAAAGGCTTTAAGCCCCCTTCTTGTATTTTGTTTTCTAAAAAAGGGCCAACTGTAAAAGTTTAAGTACTTACGATGAACCCTCAGTGAACTGACACACCAGCTGAATAACAGTGTACTCAGGAGCACGGCACATGTGTCTGCCCAGTGTCCCACCACGCTTTCTTACCCCTCTACTACATTATACACTGCAGGACTCTGCACAATTAGCTGGAAAAACTTTTCTGTGATTCTTCCCATCCTTTGCAATTACAACATCATTCAATTTGATCTCTCCACATCTTTAAGTTTTAATAAACTTAAAAGCTGTAGCATTCTGATCAAAACTTAGCAGTGCCATCATTCGATATTATTGACACATCTTGCATAACTTGCATAACAACTTATTCTGAGGACCACGTACTAAAAATTTCTGGTGTCAAATGCCAAAGAATCACATCACTAGAAACATTAATATAACTTTTCTTAAGCACATCTTTTTGAAAGATATGTGTGTATACAAGTGTACTTATAAACTCAGATTTAAAGGACTATTTGTTTTCCAATTTACTTCACTTAGAATGTTTTCTTTCTTTCTTCTTTTAAACACTATAAATGTGCCATGCAGTTTTACCCCCTCTAAATTTTGTACTCTGAATTTTGCTATTTCATCTTTAACAAAGAACATGCAGATAGTCTTGGGCTTGAGAAGTTTTCAGTTTTTGAAGTATTTTTAACAGCAGGATACAAAAGAGAGTCCTTAATCTTTTTACTACCAGAACAAAACATCTTTTGAATCAAGATAAAATCACTACATAATGAGTGTTAATATAATTCAGTGAAAAATAATATCATATGACTAGAAAAGACCACCCTTTTAGTGAAAAATATTGTGTTAAAGTGGATTATTCTTTTAGTAGTGCAATGGAAAGGCATTCTACCTAGTCCCAGAAGAAAAACTGAAATATGCATCTAAATGGAAACACTGTGAATTGGATAGAACAAAAAAACCCCTTCAGAACTGTAAAGAACTATGTACATATGCACATACATATACAAACACATGTACATGCATAAAACCACATATACGAAATTTTAGTTATACTTTTTTCTATTTAATTCTATACATATATTTATGTATAGAATTTTAAATTTTAAAATGTAAGTTTGCAGCTCAAGGCTTATTTTGCAAATATCAGGATGCAGCCACATTCACATATACTAGTTTTGGTCACAATTTCAAACAGTATGTACAACTCAGCTCTATGTGAAAAGTTGGGAATATTCTTTTTACATTTTCTGCACATTTTGTGCCAGACCATATTCTAAACAGCTTTTACAAAGTGATAATGTTTCACTGACAGTGTTTTGTGTACTTCACATAAATCTCAGACAAACCTTGAGAAAAAGAAAGCAGAAAGCTAAGCAATATAGCATGTTGCTCTTTTTGACCCACAAATGATTATCAGTTATTTTAGAAGTTATGACAGTTTTCTCAAGTCCTTAAGGAGTCTGACACCACTGGTACAGCTTTTAACACTGCATTTATGTTTATATTACAATACAATAAAATGTCAGGATTAGTGTTCAAATTACTTGGGTATCAGATGCTTTATTGAAAATAACAGTATTAACACAAAATTTAAAAATTAGGCTTCTTTGAATGTGCTAAGTAATCATTGCTACCCATGCTTCACGTGAATTAAGGGATGAATTTTGGAAGATGCCATCAATTGCAATGACTATTAGATCCGTGTCTCTAATGGAAGACTGTGTTTATCAACAGTAAACACTACACACATTGAGTAACCAGTGGTATGTCAATACTTGAAAAGTCATTGTGAAATCAGTGTTATGCTAATTATTTATTATTACAACACACATTATTTCATCATTAGAGTTCAAATTTACCGTTCTTTGTCAGGTATGAAAAAAAAGCAGAATGTAAACAACACAACCACTCTCCTCTCCTTCCTTTCCCTGCACAGTGCTATCATAAACCACAACACCAATAGGACAGCAGTTAATTTATCTGACTATATTAGTAATTTTATCATTATTCTTTCATGGTATGTGAATTCACAGCTACATTTTCTTATTCTCTTCCTTCATTTGCTGTTCAGTTAATCAACCTTGATTCTGCATGACTAGCATCTTTAATAGCTACATGGGAAAAGAGAGTTCATTTTTAAAACAGTTGATATTTTGTAGTATTAATGCAAGACAAAATGATGTTAATCCTCTCAGGCAAGTCTGAAAGCAGCGACACTCAAACACAGACAAACTTCTTCACCGTTTTCTAACCAAAAACTTCTATATTTTCAGTGGTGGAAGAGAAGCTTAGCAAGACCGGTAACAGGTGATAATGGTGGAAAAGCACTGAAACCACCACCCCCTCCCTGCCTCAGAGGAACCCCACTTAATGAGATGCATCATAAAGGCTTCAAAAATTTGAGCTGATTTTGTATTCAATATCATGGTCAATCACACTAGAAGACAAAGCTCAGCAGGTAAAATAGTAATCATAGAATTTGTTTTCCATTAAAAGAGGATTGTAATTCATAGATTTTTCTAACTACTCTGCCTAAAAGATTTTTTGCAAGTGTCCTATTAGAAAGATTAAATAGGTGCTTAAGAAAATACTTCAAAGATAGCAGATACTGCAATTATCCCCAATGCATAAGGAAACAAACCCCAAAAGACAATTACTAAGTATAAAACAAGATGTAGTTACACATGGTGGCTAATACTGTAACCACTATACACACTTTAGAAAATACATTTTAAAAATAGGTATTAATCCATTATAAAGGAGTTTGGCAATTTAAGTAAAATTAAAAGTGATGGGCCTGCTGCTTTTAAACTACGTTCACTTCTATTTTAAACCAGAAAATCTATTTCAAAGCAAATGCTCCAACTCCTAGTAACTTTCCTTGCATGAAGCGTATGCACCTGCACCTGGAACAATGACAGGTAAGAAACACTTTGCAACTTCTGATGAGACTCTGAAACTCGTTCTGAATTCTACTTTAAGGGAAACCTATATAAATTGCAATGTAGGCAACCACTAACTGATATGACTGAATGTTGTTTCTTTTTCTTTTTTTTAATCTCTGATGTAGCCTTGCCTCCTCTTGCACAGAAATGAAACAAAAAGGTAATTCAAGAAAACCAAGCTTCAACAACGTATAGGCATAAGATGTTCCTGCTTAGTTTGACCTGCATTTTCAATACCTTCTGATGGTATGTCATTTTGTTTCTAATAAATATCCCTTACAATACCAAATAAACAATACACTTTAAAGTTTCCTGTGATTATGGGAAAGGTGCTTACCCAACAGAAGCACTCTGCAGAACTCCTAGTTTCTTTACTGCTTTTGCTACAAAAATTTTCAGATACTCCAGGTCAGAATGGGACCATTCCGCAATCTAATCGACTGGAATGATAGAGGCCACTGAGTATCATTTGGTAATTTCCACAGTCCATTTTCCAAGTCCAGTATCTAAAGATCAGGCTGTAAGACACTTGCAAACACTAGACACCATTCTCCTCTATTTCATTGTGCGTTATGCATTAGCTGAGAGCTTAATGGCATTACCACCATTAAAATGCAGTATTTTTAAGGTATCAAATTCCCATCATAAAAACTTCCTACTCTGAGCAGTTTACTAGAAAAAAAAATCATCAGGAATAGGCAATGTCTTCTATCAAATTCAGGCAGATTTACAGACACTATAGATAATCCCCCCCCAAAAAACCCAAAATCAAGCTCCAAGAAATGAGTAGGGTTTTTTTAAGTGGGTACCTGCTATTCAGATGTTGGGAAAATATTTACCTTTTTCTCCTGGCTTCACTATCCATCTTTACCCAAAAAAAGCTGACTGCTCTGTAAACTGACCAGGTAATTAAAGGCTCCCCATGACTACTGGTCCAAGAGGATCCTCAGCACTACTTTTAAGGACAGTGGCAAGCCTGGCCAGGGACTAACACGCCCAGCCTCTCTGGCAACCACTGGCACTGATCCTTCTGTGATAGCAGTGAATAGAGTATAGAATGACAGAACAGTTTGGGTTAGAAGGGACCTTTTAAAATCATCTAAGTCCAACCCCCCTGCAATGAGCAGGGACATATTCAACTAGATAAGGTTGCTCAGAGCCCTGTCCAACATGACCTTGAATGGTTCCAGGGATGGGAACATCTACCACCTCTCTGGGCAACCTGTTCCAGTGTTACACCACCCTCATCATAAAAAATTTCTTCCTTATATTTAGTTTGGCTTTCTGGGCTGCAAGGGCCTATCACTAGCTCATGTGCAGCTTTTCATCCTCCAGTACCCCCAAGTACTCCTCAGGGCTGCTTGCAATGCTTTCATCCCCAGCCTGTATTGATTGTTATCCCTAGCCAGGTGCAGGACCTTGCACTCATGAGGTTCACATGTGCCCACTTCTCAAGCTTGTGCACAAGACAGTACTTGGCCTGTCTCTTCCAGCAGTCTTGATGTGCACAGGAAGGAGTTCCCTCTTCCTTTTGATTACTCTAACATTGGACAGTTTCTTAGCTTACTGTACAGTTTATACTTGACCCACTGCCTTTCCAGTCTAACAAACGCATATACTCTACTATAACCGACATTATGCAATCCAAGATGTCATCAGGTTATGTAATGGTAATATAATCTCTTATTAGTAAGAAACTGGAAAAAAGACTTGTGATGTAAACACTTAAGAATTTTAAAAGAATTTTAAAAGAAGAATTTTAAAATGTGCAATGCATCATTGCACTTTTGCAAACCACCTCCAGCAGGCTTCCTCAGCCACTTACAATCAACATTACCTTAAAACACTTTCTTAAAATACAGGACACAAAGATGAGAAGGTGTAGTAACTTCATTTATAAGCAGTCTTGGTTTGTTTCATATTAGCAGCAAGAACATAAATAAAACTAATAGGCAAAAGAAGGTAAAGTTATTATTATCATTACTATTTAGTAATATAGCAGCACTTAAAGGCTAAAATTTGCCTGGGATTTTCCAACGCAACAGTTTTTCATTAGAAATGCCAGTCCATTAAGGCTGAAATGTTTTATAAGAAGAGACGGGGTTTAGCAAGTTTCCAGTTAACGTAACAGGCTCCTGTCAGTTTACCCAACGGGCCACATGGAGTGTGGGTATGTATAGTTCACAGCCCCGAATACAGCTTCCCCAGGTGAATTGTTGCAAACTCAGGAACAGATTTTCCCCTATCCACTTGGCTACAAGCTGACAACACGGTTCTGCCCTGTCCAGCCTGCAGATAGGATCCTGAAAAAATAGAAGAAACCACCCAAAGCTGTTTTCTCAGGAGAACTAGCTGTTCAAGTTCAAGAAGACAGAAAAATATCAATTTTTCTTCTTTTGTTTGTCTCACAGAAAATTTCAGTATCTAATTTTCCTCCAGATTCTCACCAAAAAACCTGTGGAAATCTTTTTTCCTACAAAAGGAGATTCTGTATTCTGTTGGAGAGAGTCCAGAGGAGAGCCACAAAATTAATCAGAGGGCTAGAGGACCTCCCCTATGAGGACAGGCTGAGAGAGTTGGGGTTGTTCAGCCTGGAGAAGAGAAGGCTCCAAGGAGACTTAATAGCAGCTTCCAGTACCTAAAGGGGGCCTACAGGAGAGATGGGGAGGCACTCTTTATCAGGCAGTGTAGTAAGGACAAGGGGTAACGGGTATAAGCTAAAAGAGGGTAAATTTAGACTAGACATTAGGAAGAAATTTTTCACTATGAGGGTGGTGAGACACTGGAAGGCCCAGGGAAGTTGTGGATGCCCCATCTCTGGAGGTGTTCAAGGCCAGGCTGGAGGAGGCTTTGAGCAACCTGGTCTAGTGTCAGGTGTCCCTGCCCATGGCAGGGGGGTTGGAACCTAATGATCTTTAAGGTCCTTCCCAACCCAAACCATTCTATGATTTTATGATTCTATTTCAGTCAGCTAGTTGCAAATCAGCTTCACAATACCTTCTATGAAAATGGATGGCCAAAACCTGAAAACTTCATTAAGGTTTGCTTTTAAAATTGCCAGTGGAGATCACCCATTCTCGCATGAGTATTCTAGGCAAATCTGGTCCAAATTTCCCATTTTATGCAGGTTTGATGTTTCTGAAAAGAAATAAAATATTCCTTATACCAGGAACAAGACAAGTATGAACCAGGTCCTACAAGAGCTTCACATAGCATCTAACTTACCCTAAATCCAGGTAAAGCTGTAAGTGAAAAACCTTCAGGAAATGCCAACATATGCAAAGCAACACTGGCCCAACATGGGCTGACAACACTACACTTTATGAAGGCTAATTCGAAGTTCATTTCTCCACAGTAGAGAGCATATGGGTAGCAGAAAGAAAGGGTGGCTTGAGGATATGCCTTGAGGAAGAAACTGAAAAGAACGATATTTAGAAGGAGATTGGAAGAAACAGAAAGGAAAGACACGTGAGAAAGTGCCAAACAAAGGAAAGAAGACAAAATCAGAAAATATTGGCACATAAAAAGCAAAATCAAAAGGGAAATATATAGCATAGTAAAACTTTCAAAATGATTTTTTGGTAACGGAATAATGATGAAAAAAATTACAAGAAAAACACCTTTCTCTAAAGCTTAGCATAAAAAAAATTGCTACAAAATGCTAAAATATCTTAAGTTTATCATAAAATCTTCTCCATCCTGTTTTATTAGTTTGCATAAACCTTAAATTTATTTTCCATCTTGTGAAGTTCTGAAATCTCATACTGTCAACAGGACTGTAGCCTCAGGTTGCTCTCAGAGTGGTAGCCATTATGCCCCCTTAAAATCTGAAAGCAAATGTGTGTCTGAATATGGGGGAGAAGAAAATTACTTTCTATTTCTTCCAATTGGGTGAAAGCGAGGAAGAAAGGAAGTCCTTAGTGATCATGAGTGCCAGAAAGGTTACATGAAGGCACGGTGTATGAGAGAGACAGGTTGGCAAGCTAGCAATGTTTTAGAGAATCAGAAAAAATACAGCTTGCTGGGGTGATACCAAGATTAAACATAGGTGAATGTTTATCAATAGAGAGACATAGTAAGGAGAGAATTTTGAGAGAAAAAATGCAGAAAAGTATGCAGAAAAATCATAACATGGAAAGGTATAGGCAGAAAACATTGCAAAGAAAAATCAGGAACCCTACCAGAGAGACAACTGTCAACTAGATTGATCCAGAACCTATCCCAAGGAATAGAAGAAGGGGTGATGTATGGTCAAGCTGCTGAGCAAGAAGGGAGGAAAGATTAAGGAATACCTTTTCTCTTCTTTTTCCAAATCCCAATATCCTTCAGTGGATGCTTTTTTTTTTTTTTCTCTTAGTTCTTCCACTCCTATAACTCATCCTAGCCATGAGTAAACATTTAAAAAAAAAAAACATCAAAGAAAATGCAATTAAATGTTAAGTTACACATCTGATCACTGTTCCTCTGTTGAGCTCTTTTCTCCTTTTTTTTTGAGTCAGATTTAATAAAATGCAACATTAGACTTAAAGTACAATCCAAACAATATTTTATTGAAGAGAAATATTACTGCATGTACTGCTTTAATATTAAATTGATATTAAGAAAAATAGAATCACCTACGTACAGCATCAAAGATCCCTTCGGTACGTTCTCTGCTTAAAGCCAACAGCATTTTCCTTGTATCACCCAGGTTCCACATATTTTAAAATGTGTATCAAAGCAAGCTGAACTTAAAGTTTGCTGGTATTGTCAGTAGGTAACTGCATTACAGAGAAGAGAATGCATGTCTTCCTTTATCATCCCTCCTCACTCATTCCTCAACTGCAGGCAGATTGTTATGGCATTCTCCGAGATCAAGAACAAACCGACTATTTACACTTAGAAGACAATACTGTTTGAATCAAAGTTTCCCAACTTGTTTATTGCCCAAACTAAAAAAAAAAAGGTCTCTAGAATGCTTGACTGTTTAAAGGTATATGCATTAATTTTATACTGTGGGTTCTCAATCATATGCCTGTTCTCTAATCAAGGTCCTGGGGGTCCTGGTGGACAGCAGGATGACCATGAGCCAGCACTGTGCCCTCGTGGCCAAGAAGGCCAATGGCATCCTGGGGTGTATCAGAAGGGGGGTGGTCAGTAGGTCAAGAGAGGTTCTCCTCCCCCTCTACTCTGCCCTGGTGAGACCGCATCTGGAATATTGTGTCCAGTTCTGGGCCCCTCAGTTCAAGAAGGACAGGGAACTGCTGGAGAGAGTCCAGCGCAGAGCCACAAAGATGATGAAGGGAATGGAGCATCTCCCTTATGAGGAAAGGCTGAGGGAGCTGGGTCTCTTTAGCTTGGAAAAGAGGAGACTGAGGGGTGACCTAATTAATGTTTATAAATATGTGAAGGGTGAGTGTCAGGAGGATGGAGCCAGGCTCTTCTCTGTGACATCCAGTGATAGGACAAGGGGCAATGGGTTCAAGCTGGAACATAGGAGGTTCCACTTGAATATGAGAAAAAACTTCTTTACAGTGAGGGTGACAGAGCACTGGAACAGGCTGCCCAGAGAGGTTGTGGAGTCTCCTTCTCTGGAGACATTCAAAGCCCACCTGGATGCGTTCCTGTGCGATCTGATCTAGGTGTTCCTGCTCCGGCAGGGGGATTGGACTAGATGATCTTTCGAGGTCCCTTCCAATCCCTAACATTCTGTGATTCTGTGATTCTGCTACAATTATTTACTAAGCTTTTTCTATGCAAAAAAAAAAAGACGTTTCAGAGGACTGAGACATCTAAAATTGCAAATATGTACTCATCATGACCTGTGACCTTGGCATAAGTGACTGTGGACTGTAGTAACAAGATAAGAGGAAAAGCAAAACAGCTTTTCATTAAGAGAAGTATTTTGTTCATCAAAAATCTTCCAGCCAAGGAACAGTCTCTGAGACTAGTCCAACACAAACTGTGTGACACAAAGAGACAGTTTAAAAAAAAAAAATCGGCCAGATAGAGACAAGGACATTAGAAAATGTTTATAGGTGATGGAAGTTCAGGGTCATTCACATTCATTAAGGTTCCAGTCCCTTTCCAGTTCTCAGAGCAGGCATTTACACAATGGGCTGCTCACTGATGAGCTTTCTTACCCATTACAAAGAATAAAGTAAGCATGGCCTTCCCACAAATACTTTTGTCTCACTTAACAGAAACTAAATATTTGTATCAGGATTTCAACATGAATTGATACTGTTTTAATGGGAGATGTCAGTTTTTAAACTGAGAAGTTTTCATGGTCTCAATGTTTTAAACCAGTGTCTCCTGTTAACACTGCATATTATATTATCATACAGTTGCTCTGTGATTGTATGCTTGGGAGGAAGAGGTCAAGGATCCCAGATGTATTTTGAAGTACTAAAATAACACGCGGCTTGCAAGTGTAGTCTCAGTCAAGAGTTGTTAATAAGATACGATTAACAAATTAAGTTGAATGTACTTCTTATGTTTTAAGTGTACGTACCCACAAGAATGTAACATCCTGTCAAACATGCCAACTACTGAAACACACCAACAAGTGACCAAAGAGAAGGATGAGTTCTACATTTTGCTGAAATAAGAAGTTAATTGTTAGAGACTACTCTTATCCAATAAAAACACAATTGCAGAATTAAGGAAGTGAAAACTTTTATTCTAATTAAGCGTGGACAGAGAATCTTCTGAATGAAAAACAAAAGGCTTGAGGAGTAAACTAAATCTGAATGGATTCTGTATGGTTTAGTTCAAAGGGGAGACTGTAAATGCTAATACTTTCCACTCAAAAGCAATCAAGACAACTTAAAACCTAATGACCAACTTTGAGAAACACTTCTATACTGGAAGGTCTCAGTTCTTCAATGGAAGTTTCTAGATATACTTCTCAAAAACACAACTTAAGGAATAATATATTACAAAAACTAAAAATCTGACTGCCACTTTACTGGAAAACTGCAAGTTAGCTCAATGAGACAATGGGAAGCAGGCAGAGAAAAAACTTACTTATGCAACCTTAGCATAAATCACTTAAACACAGTTTACTCCTCATTTCTTCAGCTAAGGTATTTTACAAACAGGTTGGAATTGTGCTGTCCTCTTAGTGTATTACAAATACATGCTCAGAGATTGCTGAGTGGAGCAGGGAAAAAATTCTGACAGACTTCAGAAGTGCTTGAAAGGAAACTTCCCGGAAACTAGGAGGAGTTGAATAACACTTGCTAGAAACCAGCATGCCAGACCACTAACTGAAAACAAGGCTGGAAGCAAGGATCCTCCTGCTTTTCAAATTCTTACAGATTAAAGGATTTTTTTTTTTTTTAACACGATGTATTGCTTTGGTTAAAACACAGAAAGTCTAATACCCAGAATACTTCCTATGTTTTTTTGCAAATTTGACTTCATGCTTAAGTTTGAAGTAGGTTAACTACTGATACAGAAAAGATAAATAACAGAGCAGGCTACTCTAACAGTTTGCTAACATACAGTACATGACACTATCTATAGCATTGCCTAATGAACAGTTTACAGCTGAAGAAGGCTGCGCACATCTTTGAAAACACTTAAGTATACTATTTTGCATTTCTACTGCAGCAATGGCTAAGGAGTAGTTCCTATTCTATAATGCACTAAACACCTATTATATAACATAACAAACCCTCTCTTTACTTTGTATTTCTCAGGAATATTCTGGCAACCAAAATTCTGACAGCCCGGCAAAATAATTACTGAGAACATGAATATTCCAAGTCTGGAATTACACTGATACAACTGTATCAGCAGCAGCTGATAATAAGACAGCTCTAAGAACACCTACCAACCGACGGAGCAGCAACTCTAAGATGAAAGAACAAAAGAATCGACCAAACAAAAATTCCCAATTAAATCCCCAATCACCTAATGAATACAAAAATCTAGCTCATGAAACCTGTTTCCTACCTATGAAATAGCAGCAGACTGCTGTGGTAGTCCCTCATTTCATGTTGCAGAAGTTTCTAGTGCAAAGGAGACCGTAGGCTCCCAGCCCGGTCCAAAGTGTGCATGTCTATGCACATCTGCTTTAGATCTTTTTTATCTTCACTTCAAAAATATTGGAAAAAATTAATGTTGCAGAATCAAGAAATAAAAACTTAGGAAATATCACACCCCCAAGCAACCTTTTCATTTACTTTCCTTCCAGTGGGTTTTGTGATATAATCTTTAATGATTACAATCTGCTTGCTTTTCCAGCTCATTTGAAGTACAAGATAATACAAAGGAAAGCCTGAAACTACGCATTTGCCATTTTCAAATTCTCAGCTACCTGAATTTGCAACTTATACAATAAATTTAATATTAAATATTCTCATAGCTTTCTAGAGCAACTACCTTTCAAAAGGTGTCAATAGTCACCATATCATGTGGAACTGGATGCTCTGGAAAGACATCATGGGTCACCAAGCTCTCAAAGCAATTTAAATAGTCATGGGGAGAAGCAGAATTTTTTATTTTTTTCCAAATGACGATTTCAAACAAGCACTCTTCTCTCTTTGTGCAGTTACATGAGACAGTTATAGCTAAAGTTCAAATACATTTTTTCAAGTGTTTATTATATAAATGATTTATCACTTTTTCTTAAGGAGTGAGATTGTATTTTCAGCTCAGAAGATAAGTATTCAGAAAAGCCACTAAGTACTGAAAGTTGGAAAATCAGATGTTATGAAACCTAATTGCCAAAGTCACACTTTTCCACAAAACTTAGCTAACACAATAGCATCTTTTCATTTTGAGAAACAGGGTACTTGATGTCAAAATATTAAAACCATCTAATAGCTAATAGCACAGATTTGGTATTAAAAAGAAGATCTAAGTCTCAGGGTAAATCTTCCTCTGAAAGCATTTATTGATCTTTCCTTCACAGCACCATTCACCATTTCTGTAAAGCAATACTTTTGAGAATGGTGATGTAAGCAATGAATAAGTCACAATGACAACTGGGTAATAAATAATGACTGACGGACTTTCCCTAAGAACACAGGACTGGTCTCCAAAGGATAAGGGTAATCCTAAACGTGGCAAAAAGGGTTCCTGTAGCAAAAAAAAAAAAAAATCAAAATTTGTGGACATCTGTAATGGTCTAAGGAAAGTTAAGGACTGTAAAAGAAAAAAAGAATAACTGGACTTTATACAACAAACCAGCAGAATGAAACATGACTACATGAACAGGAAAGACTGATAAATTAATCCCAGCAATTATAAACCAACAGTTACCTAGCTCTACAAAAATCACAAATATTACAGGTTAAAGTCAAGTTCCACAAAATACTATTTATCTATACACATTAATCTTTTATTTGTGCTGGTACATTGGCCAGGAAACACAAAAGCTGAAGAAAGCCAAGACAACAAAGTTATGCCAGGTAGCTTAATGCAGGTGCTTGGATGACATACTCTGTAATAAACTGTGCCTTCCTGAAATACCATGTTATTAATGTTTTGGATACCAAAAGCACATTATAAGAAAAAAAAAAAAAAAAAAAAAAGAACAAAACACACAAACTAGAACAAGACAAANACTTGATGTCAAAATATTAAAACCATCTAATAGCTAATAGCACAGATTTGGTATTAAAAAGAAGATCTAAGTCTCAGGGTAAATCTTCCTCTGAAAGCATTTATTGATCTTTCCTTCACAGCACCATTCACCATTTCTGTAAAGCAATACTTTTGAGAATGGTGATGTAAGCAATGAATAAGTCACAATGACAACTGGGTAATAAATAATGACTGACGGACTTTCCCTAAGAACACAGGACTGGTCTCCAAAGGATAAGGGTAATCCTAAACGTGGCAAAAAGGGTTCCTGTAGCAAAAAAAAAAAAAAATCAAAATTTGTGGACATCTGTAATGGTCTAAGGAAAGTTAAGGACTGTAAAAGAAAAAAAGAATAACTGGACTTTATACAACAAACCAGCAGAATTAAACATGACTACATGAACAGGAAAGACTGATAAATTAATCCCAGCAATTATAAACCAACAGTTACCTAGCTCTACAAAAATCACAAATATTACAGGTTAAAGTCAAGTTCCACAAAATACTATTTATCTATACACATTAATCTTTTATTTGTGCTGGTACATTGGCCAGGAAACACAAAAGCTGAAGAAAGCCAAGACAACAAAGTTATGCCAGGTAGCTTAATGCAGGTGCTTGGATGACATACTCTGTAATAAACTGTGCCTTCCTGAAATACCATGTTATTAATGTTTTGGATACCAAAAGCACATTATAAGAAAAAAAAAAAAAAAAAAAAAAAAAAAAAAAAAAAAAAAAAAAAAGAAAAAAAAAAAAAAAAAAAAATAAGTAAGAAAAACTAAAACAAACAAAAGAAAAATAAAAACAAAAAAAAAAAAAAAAAAAAAAAAAACAGGGTTGTGGATAACACAGAAGACAGCAAAACAAGATGCCCGAGGAATGTAGAACAAACAGGTCCATAAGAAAATACTTCAAAGGAAGAGTGTTCATTTGTTTTTAGTCCCTAACTCCTCAGTATCTACTGACACTTCACAGCCATTTTGAGAATATTATCTATACTTCTTATAGTTATTAAAACAGACAAGCCATCAAGTAACCAAGTAAAACCTAAACACTAATTTTTTCTTCAAAAATATTATGCCATCAAAGATTCTCTCTCATGTGACCAAGTTCCCATAGAAAGAAAGAACGTCTTAAAAGCAGAAGAAAAAATGCCTTTAAAAGAACATCTCCATTAGAAGATGTTCTTCATTTAATAATACAGCTCTTCATTTAGTAATAAAGACCACCCTGGGGTCATAAACAAAGATCCTTATAAATGTTTCCAGTATGAAAAGTCAGTATCTCTTTTGTTTTTTCAAATAATGTTCCATTTTAGATTGCAATATTTATTTTTCTTCTTATAACTAGCATTATAGAGCAGGCAACTGCTAACCAAGTAAATCAGAATAGATACATATTTTCTATACAAAAGACATTCCCAAAATTCAGTCCATCTTTTGGTATTTCGGAGTTAAAGAAATACTGGAAATTAAAATTAAGATGCTCATCAGAAATACCCTTAACTACCCTGCACCAACTCAGATTATATGAAAGGACACTTGAAAACTATTTAGTGATCATTCTTAAGCAAGTTACTTGAAAACAAGTATTTTAAACTACAGATTTACCTTAAACATATATTCTCCTTCATTAAATATTTCAGACAGGGATCACATAATCCAACCAGATGAAAAGAAGTATGGTATTTTGGGGGAGATAATGATTGTAGGATGGGGTAAAATAATCATTAACATTTTAACTAAAAAGATAAAAGAAGTGGACTAAACAGGATATTTCCTATAAGCATCTGCAGTGGCTGCTCTGTCAGTTCTGTGGTCTTGGTAAATTATGCCAGCTCCCAGTAGGCAGAAAAAACAAAACCCAAACTTGTATTACCATAAAAAACCTACATGCATGAAGATGGTAACTAACAGAAATGAAACAACGCCCCTCCCGAATATTTAAGATTAACAGTAATTATGCCATCAGTGCAAGAATTAAGCTTGATTCAGAGTTTCAGTTATATTTAGAGTGAAGTAATTTTGACCAAAATTTAACTTGGTTTTTTTGCCAGTAGAATAATAGTTGCTTTACCGAAAAACCATGGGTCACCTTTTTAACATCTGTAATCTTTTTATGTTAATGGATAGTAAATATGGGGTATTTTCTGGATTAGCCAGTGCACATTATGCCATAATTGTTGCTTCCTCCAACAACATTTCAGTATATAAAATCTCATGGTAAAAAGTAAAGGCACCATATGACTAGAGGCTAGAGATTACCCATAAAACAGACAAAAAAAAATCAAAGCTTCTACACACTACATTCCTGAAGCATCACCTCTTAATTTAATTTTAAATTAGTCTTCATCATCATTTATTACCAGATCTCAAATACTGCAGGAAGTGTTTTGGATGTACTATCTACTCCACCAAAATTCTTATCACTTGTCACACAGAAAAAGTGGTCTTCAGAATTAGAAAGCTGGTGCGTTTATCTACCTACTGTTCCAAACGAACTAAGGCATGTGGGCAGTCATGTTTTACAAAAATCATTAGAGATACAGGAATGTTTTGAATATCCATCAATGGTTACACCATTAACAGTAATTTACTGCAATGACTTATGATTTTCATTTCATAGAAGTGCATTAAGAGTGTGTTCTACACATACATTAACACTCCCCATCATAAAATAAAGCCATTTAAATTTTCACAGAGTGACTTTCATGATGCTGTTACAGAAGAAACTAATTGTAGTTCAAGCATTCATTTTTTAAAAGGTCATGCTTTTTACTATAGTTTATAATATTTAAATGGCAGCATGATTGTGAATGTGCATGTATGCGAATGTGGGGAACATGTGTGTTTAATACTGAGCCTGTCCAACAAGTTCTGCAGAAAACACAGAATAAAAAGTTATTTCCATATTAAGCTATGGTAAAAGAGAAATCTAAATTGTAAATGAGTTTTGGAGACAAATCAATGCTAGTAAACAACAATTACTTCTGTCACTGTATGAATTAAAACAACATCATTAATAAAGCCTAGGTGTTCTCCTGGAGAGCATGTCTTCAGTCCCTGGCAGATCATGCAAGACCTAGTTTAGGAGAAGAAGCAAGCACAAAGGAAGTAAGCTTGAAATTGTTTTGTTTTGAAGCTCCACTTCAAACAAAAACTTCAGGAAAGGCTACACAGAAAATCCCATCTCGTTTTAATGACTGCCCTGAATGCCTGATAAAATTTCAGATTTTCACTAGATAATGACAAGAGTGCTTATAAACCTAAAAGATTACTCAGAAGAGTCTCTTTGTTCCCTTTCTTGCATGTAAAACAGTCAGTGAAAAATCAAAATGTTTCCTTAAGAAAAAAAGGGCTTTTGTTTGAGCTAAAAATAAGTCTAAACATCCTGTTCTTTACCTGAATGCTCAAAACCATCTGTAGGTAGTAACCACATAGGGAGAAACTACAGAGGGCACTGTTGTATCAGTTATCAAGAGTTACAATGGTGACAGGGCCCAAGAACAGAAGACTGTCAGGAAAGTAAATAACTAACTAAAGAAAGAATCCGGAGTTAGAAGAGCATGCAAATGCACTAAACCTAAAATAATAATAAGGCAAAAAGACAGAAGCTGTATTTCTGAAGAAAAATTGACTGAAAAAAAAGTTCACATAACAGACTGTCAGGCTGATAGGAATACTGTAGTGCACACATTTGGCATTTTCCTTTGTAGTGCTTTCCATGGAAAAGGTAACTAATCACAGCACCACCTTATCCTTTGCAAACAGCAACCTATTACTGGAATCTCACTCATAATCAATATGAAAATGAGTAATGATTATGCAATTCTTATTATTCTTCCACAGGCAGAATTTATCAACAGAAGGAATATCTCCATACTGTACAGTCCTTTTACAGTGTAAAAGGCCAGTTCTGTTTTATTCTTTTTCATAATGACAGTTACAAATCAATCATTTCTACTTTGAAAATGGTAATGTCAGTGCAATATAAACCAAATGAAAATCCCAGCCTTTCCAGGAGAATTACCTTTAGATATACTGATCACAATGTGTCCACCTGAAAATAATGCAACCATGCAGTTGCTGCATGTGTGACACTCATATCAAAGGGGGATGTGTGCTAAATAAGTCAGCTTAAATAACTTAGTGATTGTGTAAGAAAGCAAAATGATTTTTACACAAAGAATGAAGCTTCAGATAAAAATATTTATGAAGACAAATTTTATAAATGTTTTACTGTGCATTTGTATGAAAGCTCGCCTGTCCTTGATTGTATTTTATTAGAACTAGCACCAATTACACTTCATTAAACACTAATAAATTTTAAAGCATATATTAACGCTGCCTAATGAAAGTGTAAATAATATAATGCAGCCAGTCACCTCAGCACAGAATAAGATAATTCATTTTTCATGTTTTTCATTTTTATCCTTAAAAAGCATGATGAAAATAACAAGTAAAAAGACCAAGGTACTGAAGTAAGATAGGGATAGTACCATCCATTTAAATGAAACTGTAGAGAAGAAAGGTGTTGCTTTTTTTCACCAATGTGGTGGCAAAATCCACAAGCAGCATGTTTTACAGTACTACAGCAAAAAAAAATAGGACTTTTATGAAAATTGACTCAAATTCACATTTGAAGAGAAAAGGCTACACAGAAGGTATTTTCAAATTAAATTAGGCAATAACTTCATAATAAACCAAAGAAAAAAATGTTAACAGAGAAGATGCTCAAGCAAACAAAACATGCACCAGAAAATTGTGTACAGCTCTGTGAATGAATGAACAGAACAAACTAAATCAAAACCACCGATGGTGGATACTTGCTCACATCAACGTGCACAAGAACTGTGATGGTAACTGTGGAGAAACTGTGTCTCTAAGCATGCAAGAAAAGACAGAGGAAAACCCTGAAAGGCAACTGCCACAGAAAATGAAAACCCAGTAATTTTTTTTCATTGCAAAACCAGACAACACAAATATATTTACCAATTAAGACACCAGTTCCTTCACAGACACCAAGACCTCGAATTCCTTCTAAGCAATTTAAGCAATTGTTTCAAGGAACTTGTTAGTATCAGATAAATAAAAACAAAAACTAACATGCCTTGCAGAAATGGGTTTCATCCAGGTTTTGCCATTTTGGCTTTCAAACAAGTCCTGTATGTGCAATGTTAAGTAAAAAGGTTCACTAAATTTCAAATTCATATATATTCTGTCTTTAGCCTAATTCTGTTTCTAAATCAAAATTATTTTAAAATTGCTAAACGTACCATCAGTCTAGTAATCTGTTTAGCTCTTGTTTTTTAATTAGTGTTGTTTCTAGCAGTCTAACTTTGCTGAAATAAAGACTCAATTTATTGTTTCCAGGTATTAATAAAATTTCACTAGTATTACTTCTACACTCCTTTTGAAGTGTATACAATTCTAGGCAGGCAGGTTGCATGTATGTAAACAAAACTAACAGTTTGTTGATACACAGTATTTATAAAAAAATGCATATTAACCTACTAAATACGCACTACGATACTAGCTAAAACAGGTGAAGCTCTCAAGACACACAGTTGTTCTATGCAAAACTTAACTGCATTTTAACTCAGAAATGTTGTAGTTCATTCCTACAGACGTGCAATTGGATCCAAATGGGGCTGTTACTGAGGCTGTTGAGTCTATGCCTGTCACTTAAATAAAATTCAAACCACAAAAAGTTTTGATAACATTTACA
>VZTO01000960.1:32000-56327 GCA_013400615.1 Syrrhaptes paradoxus | reverse complement strand
CAGAGGAACCTCAACAGGCTGGAGAAATGGGCTGACAAGAACGTCGTGAAGTTCAACAAAAGGAAGTGCTAATCTAGCACCTGAGGAGGAATAGTTCCATGCAGCAGTGCATGCTTGGGACCACCCAGCTGGAAAGCAGCTTTGCAGAAGAGGCCCTGGGGGTCCTGGTGGACAAGTTGAGGAGTGTTCCCAGAAGGTTTAAGGAGTGATCCTTCACCTCTATTTGGCATTAGACATGTGGAGTACTGTGTCCAATTCTGGGCTCTCCAGTACAAGAGAGACATGGACATACTGGAGAGAGTCTCTTGAAGGGCCAGGAAGATGCTTAAGGGATTGGAGCATCTGACGTAGGAGGAAATACTGAGAGAGCTGGGACTGTTCAGCCTGGAGAAGAGAAGGCTCAGGGATCAGATCAATGCACAGTAAATATCTGAAGGGAGGGTGCAAAGGAAATGGAGTAATAGCTTAATGTAGTGAAGTTAACTTGGCTTTGAGCTGATNGTTTCAGATACCTGAAGTCAGGATGGTTGAGGGTTCCAAACTGGCATTTGGAATTCCATCCAAAACCAACTGGGAGCCGGTGGCATACCGAAATATTTGCTGTTCTCAGTCCATTCCATGTGTAAATGGGCAGATACCTGGTGCTTTAGAGGGTCTTTCAGCTCATCATCAATCCGAGCAATAGGCCAGAAAATTAAATGTGTATGATTTAGATGGCTGTGATCAGTTTTTAAGAAGAATAATCACAGATTTCAGAACATGTGGAGGTAAAAGCAATAATTTCTGGAGACTGTGTTTTGTTTACTACATCTAGTGGGATTTCAGGCCTTTTGTTTACTTTGAGCTGCGACTTCTTGAGAGTGTATGAGTCTGCTTGGTTTGCTGGACTGTGTCTAAAACAATAGTCTTCCTTTCTGGCCTTGCAGCCACTGAAAAGCAGATTGCTGATAAGAAGTTGATAATGTTTTAGTTTATACTAGTATGTTCTTTTAGAGCTAAAAAGCTGATGTAATTCAACAGAGACACCATTAACTTTAGCAAATTTAAACCACTACTGTGAGAGAGCATGAAACTCATCCCATGATTTGATTTTGCTGCTGTATTCTCAATCTAGTTAGGAGATAACTCAATAACATTTTCCAGTCAGCTTCAAATTAAATGCAAAATCTTTCTTCAACTGAATAACAAAGGCTTATGGAAATAGATTAATGATATCTTGGATTGCAAAACAGCATGCTGTTTTCTCTTGATATAAAAATGAAAACAATTAAAGGTTCATGTTACTTGTAATTTTATTACTTTGCTTTGTCCTGCATGTATGAAAACTAAATGTGTCTTGTAAGTCTTGAGTTTCACACACTTATTCTTGCATGCTGTTCACTTAAGTGTTTGATTATATTGTCATTGTTCTCTTCTGGAGCAGTTCAGTCACAACTTTCAAGTGTTTATGCCTTTATTAATAAAGATGCAGGTGATTAGTCTCTGCCAGTTGCTAAAAATTGAATACGTGCCTTGCCTTTTGCAAGTCAGGGTCCTTGACTCTCATAAAGCCATATGATCTGTGACTTTAATAAAATGTTACGCTTATCTGTAGTGCCACATGTAAAGGCATCTGGATCTTGAAGGCTTGGTCAGAAAGGTAACACTCCTGATGCATTTTAGTGTTTCAGCTCAGAGATAAGAGCCTGCTGAGAGAAGCAACTCTTTTCTTCTTACAGACTTATTTTATAGTATTTTTTATTTCTTATGAAACAGGCAAGCATGGTTTTTATATTAAGTATTCACCTTAATTATGCACTCATAAGCAGGCTTCTCACTAATTATCACATAAGAACAGTGTGTAATGTAATACTTAGACAACAGAGCACCAGCTGAGTACCAGTCACGACTGGTGGCTCCTGTTGTGTTGACATACCTCGTTTCAAGTCCCAGTAGTATATCAGTTGAAAAAGAAATTGCTTGCAGCAGACGAATGCTTAAGAAAGAGGCTATCTAAAAATCTTGACAGGATTTTTTTAATTAATAAAAAAGATACTGAATACATTTTCTCTTGGTTACAGGGATATCTCAGTGAAGACCAATTAAAAGCTTTGAATGCTCACAGACAGTTGATGAATGATAAAAAGCAAACTCACATACAGGAAGAATTCAAGAAAGCTTTAGAGTCAGCAGAGCAGGAAGAAAATGGTTGTTCCAAAAGAGATGTGTCTACTGTATGGAAATTATCTGTGGTAGATTACAGAAAGCAGGAAAAACATAAAGGTTAGTACTTAGAAAATTAAAAATAACTTTTATCTAAACCTGGTAGCTGGCCAGCATAGCAGGTATATTTGAATAGTTTTCCAACAGTATTCTAGCTTGCATGTTAATGTTTCAGGTGTTACTTGGTTTTTGGTTTAGGGCTTTTGAGTGGCAGGGAGTGTTGTGGATTTATTTTGTTTTAAAAGCCTTCAAATTAGTATTGCACAGCTAATATATCTTAATCTGATATTGTCAGGAGTGATACTGAGTATCTGGCGTCCACTACTAGATGTTTATTCATTGTTAAAGGAAGGCAGTCGGTACAGAATCTACCAGCTGTCAACATCACAGTCCAAAGGAAGATTAGACTCAATTAACTTACAATTAACAGCAACAAAGAAAACTCAGTATCTACAACTACCAGTAAGTGCTTTAACTGCATAAAGATGTATCATTAAAATGTATCACAGTTCAGATAAGTGTGTTGTAAAAACTTTAAAATTTTGTGTTTCTCCAGGTATCACAGGAGGTGCTGGTACAGATTTTCTTTCCAAGAAAGGCTCTAAAATTCACCAGTTTGTCAGATCCTTCTTTTCAGCCACCATGTGCTGAAGTTGATTTAGTCGGAGTTATAGTTTCTGTTAGCAAAACAGGTATGTTGTGGACCACATTAGTGCTTATTCGCAGGAGGAAATTAGTTGTCTTTATTTCAGAAGTCAAAATGGTCTTGGTGGAGTACCTGCATCTCAGGCTTGTGAAAACCTGGTAATACAGCCTATAACCATGATATGCTGGCAGATAATTCTGTTTTCCTAAGGAAAAACTGTATTCACTTATTAGCACAAGAAGAACTTAGTAAGGAAGGATCCAAGATCCAGAGAAGCTTTTCTTAATTTTTTCCATAAGTGGTGGAAGTAAATTCTCACATTTGTGTTCTGTGTCTGCAGAAGTAGTATGGTGTATGTGCGTGGTCTCCCTCTTTTGTTTGCAATGTCATGGGATGAGTGGAATGCATGGAGCTTGTGGGTAGGGACAGGTGGATTATCTTCTGAAGAAGAGGGAAAAGCACCATAGGAGTATTGTTTTTTAAACACTGGAACACAGACTTGAAATTGTTTTCTGTGATCAGCAGGGCAATAGTGTAGAATATTAATGAAACATCAAACATGTTACCATGCATATAGGCTGCCATCTTATACTTATCAATTGTCTTTGAAGACACGACATTTTTATAGATAGAAATTACAGTAATTAACCTTTATTTAAAGCTTTAGAGTTTAATTCAAACTTCTTGTTTTTAGGTTTCACTACTATGGTGTACTTATCTGATGAAAGCTATAATTTTGTGGCAGTAAAGATCTGGACAGATCTCAGACACTTTGCTGTTGAAGATATAGTTGTCCGCTGTTCGCTCATTGCTGCAAGCAACCTTCAGTGGCAGTCGGAATTCAGATCAGAAATTCCTGTGCTGTTGGCTGGAGATCTTTCTGTATTCTCATCCAGCCCAAAGGAAAACTATCTTCAAGAGAAGGTTAATGAACTGAAAAGTATGATAGAGGTAAATCTGTAGATTTATAGTTTAACGACTAATTTTAGTTACTTTAAAACAAGTAATGCACATAATGTTGAATTTGAGGGGATTTTGTGGGAGATGGAGTAAGGTGCTAATGTACTTTTCCTGGAGGACTCTCCGTATCACCTAGTGAGTGTCTTTTTCTTTTTTTAATTCAGCTCAACAAACACTGTCTTCAGGATGCGCCACAGAATCTTCTCTGGCTGGCAAAAATACCACATCTGTCAATAGAGAATTTGTCACAGACAGTTTGGGTCTAGTCTTTTGGAAGTTGGAAAATTACTGTCTTGCTCAGTTGAACATAATTCAGTAACGGATTGTTGATTTAATTTATTTATTGCTTCAGTTTTCTAGCTGTGCTAAATGGCATGTCTTGGTTCTGCATTCTCACTTCTTACTGAAAAACAAGCTTAAATATAAAAGGATTTTTTCTTGTTAGCAATAAAAGGAAGGTATGATATTTCCCTCCATGGAAAGTCCAACAGTGTTGGTTTGGTATAAAATAAACTTCTATCATATCCCATAACTGGGATTATGATGGGAAAACAAAGTTCTAAATACTTTGTGAGCATATAGTACTTAGACAATTTTAAAAAGAACTATTCTGCATTGTAGTCTGTTCTCCTTTACAGAATGTGGACTCCTTTTGCTCTGATGCAGAAAGTAAATTGAAGAATTTGCTACAAAGAAATCGCTCACTTACACCCAGTTTACCTAAAAGATGTAGCTTGGAATACCCCTCTCCTTCCTGCCACTCAGGCCTTTACGCAGAGGATAAAAGTTTGGTAAGCTTCTGGTAATTAATATTGACTTTATAGTGACAGTACATTCAGTAAGGAGGTAAGTTTTTATTCTGATAGGTGTGATGAATGGTCTCTATTCTCAGTCAGCTCTGTAGGTTCTTCAGGGCAAAGCAAGCTGATAGAAGCTTTCTCTAAGTGGGGTCTTAGCATTATTCCCCAGAAGGAACTGTGAGACTGTTCTTCCTCCAAGGAGTACCTTAAAACCTCCCCTTGTTGCCTGTGTTTTGACAGCATACTTGAAATATTCTGAATTTTATAAGAGTAAAATGGATCATTCTTTCCCTATGGATGATGTATTGCTTCCTTGGCCCCATTGTGAAGATTATCTGACATGGATGTCACTGGAAGGAAAAATCTCGATATGTAAATTTTTCTTTCACGGCATTTTGCAGTTCCTACCCTTGTTTAGAGAATTTACCTCCTGGTCCTTTTTTCCTAGATATTGTTCACGATTTCAAGTATTTAAAAGGGAAGAGGTATTGCCTAGCAAATGATTACATTTTATAGCAGTCTTGACAAAAATCGAGTTAAATACTACTCAAGTTTCCCATGAAAGCTGCTGGTGGCAAGTAGTTCGAGATGTAGAGTACTGAGTGCAGTCAAAAGAAAAATTTTTCCTGCAAGGGAAAGGAGGAAAAGCAGTTGCAAGGGAGGTGGAAACACAACAGATGCAAGATCAAATCCTCAAGACTAAATTTAAATTTAAAAGGCATCCTTCTGCATTTCAGAGAGAGTGCTAATACTTAATTCTAAAAGTTTCAATTATATCAATTTATTAAATATATTAACCAAGTTAAAACAAATGAGACATTAAAGATATTCTCAAGTTAAGCATGTGTTTGAATGATTTGCTGTGTAGCATCTATTTTGTGTGTATTGTTATCTTCAGGTTTTTTGGTCTATATTCTATCCCTTCAAATTTTTTTCCCTTATTTTTCCCTGTTTAACAGCCTGTTGAGGATATATCCAATGCAGCAGAATACTAACTCCTTTTTATGAGTGCTTTGATTTCTTACCATCTGGCACAGAAAAATTCCCGTACATTTAGTTTAAATCTCAGAAACGGAATGTAAATGTGCGGTCTTAGTGTACATGTAAACAGTCATTTATCAAGCATCAATACTTGAAAGAATAATATTAGTCACCATCAGAATATATCAAAGGAAATTTAAGTTAGACATGAATGATGACAGCATTGTTGTATCAGGTTTTTCCTGTTTTGTGGAAGTAATTCAGGAAGGTAGTAAAATTCAACGTAAATCTTAACCTCTTTTTCATTCTCTTTTTCTGAAATTGAAATAAAGCATCCAAGCCCTTTGTCAACTAGCACACCAAATACGAAACTTAGCACACAAGGGTCAGCAAAAACACCTTTATCTGCTACAACTGGTGAAGACCATCCCAGAAACAGCAAAAAGAGAAAAGCGATGGACTTCCTTAGTTGCATACCTGCCCCTCCACCACTGACACCAATCTGTTCAATCATTTCTCCATCTTTAAAAAAAGCATTTCAGCCTCCACGAAGTTTGGGGTTTCAGCATAGCAAGTCATCAAAAGAAGCAAATCAGAATATTAGGCATGTCACTCCCTGCAGAAAATTGAGAGAAACTGTCCATCTTCCTGAGAATGACCTGGTTGCTGATGAAGAACTTGCAATGATTAATACACAAGCACTCATGAATAATTTACCAGAAGAAAAGAAGATGGATTATGTAAATGAAAACAGGAGTACAATAGCTACTCATTTATCTGATCATCTTCCACCCAAAAATAGTTCCAGATCTACTGGTGAAACAAATAACTCATCAAAAAGCAGTTCTGAAGTAGCTGAGGTTCTTCAGAAAGACACAAAGGAACCTGAGGACTCTTTACCACCCCGTAGAATGCTACAAAGACAAAAACCCTGAAAATGCTACTAAATACACATGTACAGTATTGTATATATTTCAAATTCCAATTATTTTTACACTTTGTACATTAAATCCTGATTGTATTTAATAAAGATGTATTACAAAACAAAGACTCATGAAATGACATTTCACCTGCAAAATAACTTGAAGTTGAGTAACTATACGTTTCTCACACAAACGTATCATACAATAGCATCAGTGTGGCTGAAGGTTTGATGACACTTCATAAGCCATTGCTTTGATTCTGATGTATTCTTAAACTACAGCAGGACCCTTGTTTCAGTCTAAACCAAACATTTTGTTACTCTCTGTAGTATTAGAATAGTTATTTGGCTGTCAGAAGTACCACAGGGCAAAATAAACAACTCTTGATTGTTACCAAACATAACATTTTAATTCTGAAATATTGCTGTCTGATTCTGGCATAGTTCTTCTACTTTTCCCCTCAAACTTTCCCTACAGTTCTGAAGGAGTTTTAGAAAACAGCTGTCATTATTTGATTCATAGCAAAATGCCATACAGAGCTATTAATGATATCCTTGGTCAGGGTATCTGAGCTACTCCTTTTCAAAGCAGCACTTGAGGCCCCAGCATCATTAAAGATGATCAGATCTTTCATCGTGAGATGTTTCTGCTGAGAGGGAGTTAGTACTTGAATTCATTCCTTTGTTCTCATTAAGTTCACCAGGTGAAGCTTCTCAGAATTGGAATTTCTCCACTGGAGAGATAAACAGTCCTGCTAGACTGGCTGCCAGCTCCACATTGTAGTTAGTATGTTGTCAGGCTGCCCCTTCCTCTGCTGCTTCCCACCATGCATGGGTCAGCGGAGGGAGGGTGTTTCGGAACTGAGACCACTCGGCAACCTTTCAGGGGGCCTGTGCCGCTCACTGAGCTCAAGTGCTGAACTGGGGGTGGCTCCTGCCACCAAGCTGGACATTGTAGCAGGACTGGAGAACTGTAATGGGCTCACACAAGCTTGCTGACAGTTCTGTAAACCTTTGTGGAATTCTGCAGAGCCAAGTTCCCTAGGCCTTCTTTTCTCACTCATCCATCAGTCAGTGGCTTCTTGGCACTTGGTGGTGGAAGGAGTTGATTTCTCCCCTTCCAAGAGCATTTTTTTCTTCCTTAAGTCATTATTTTGTACTACTGAGTTCATGTGAGTATTTGGTAGCCTTGTGCTTCAGCTATTTAGAGCTGCTGTGTAGCCCTGTTCCTGCTTGGAACTTAACAAGCACGAGCCCAACGCTAATGTTTCCTTACTGGAGCCTCCATATATGGACTTGTCTCAGGGTAAGTTGAATTCCTGTGTCTTGGCAGGAGAAGGGCTCAGTTTGGTGTGTTAAAGTGTTCTGCCTGCAGGCTGAAGAAGCTCTTTGGCTGTGATGGAGCTGAGTTAATGCCAGCATGAATCCAGACAGCAGAGGTACAGATAGGGAACAGCACTGAATCCTGCTGCAATCTGTTAGAGCCACCTTTTCCACCATTCACTTTGCCTCTTGCAGTTTCAATAATGCTTTAGGCAAGACAGAGTGGGAAGATACAAAATTAAAAGTATTAAAATGGCAAGAAATGACAACTGTGTGGAGAAGGAATTGGCCACATGGCCTGTAAGAAAGAAAGAAAGAAAGAATTTAGGAATATTTATTGTTATCTATTAGTGATGGGAGTGTGATGCAGAAAAAAAAACACAGAAAGCGCGTGACACAGCCAGTAAATTTCACTGTAAGCTTGGATGGATTTTTGAGGAGGAGGAGGGATGAGAGGGAGTACAGTTTGTATGAAAGATAGTGCTCTTAGGTCATGTAGAGCTGTCAGATTATAATCCAGTAGCATTTAAAGACTTGTAAGAAATAGAAGTAATTTAGAAATAGAGTAGAAAAATATAAGAATAAAAAACAGTTTAGAGAAAAAAATTAGAGACTTTTATACCCTGATAATTAAAATATACTGAAGAATCCACCTCTTCAGTTAAATGGCATGTTTCCACGAGCCAAATGAGGTCTTCTGTTTGAGAAGGCTGGAGGGGGGGTGGAATGGGCACCCATGCCATAAACTGCATTTGGTCCACTGGAGCTTCTCTCATCTGTGCTTGGTTTTTCAGACCGAAGAACACTGTGGAAGGTAACATTGTGCTCATATTCTTCTTTCATCCGTTGTATTGTTTGTCGAGGGACTTGATGAGTATTTCTTCTGTAGAGTCAACATTAACAGAAAATACAAATATTTAGGTGCCCATGTATGAGGTTATCTTAAGCTTGCTAAGGTTCAGGAGTTCATGTCCCCACTGATATATTTCAAGCTTTTTTTTTTTTTTTTCCAAATTGTTCTTCACTTCCACCTACTTGTTAAAAATACTTTTGTGACTGATGAAAAATGTAATGCAAGTATTTTATGGGCAGCCAGGACATAAGAAGTTAGACAAATGCTTGTAAATGTAGGCAAGTAAGAAAGAGCTCCATAGAAGACCTGTGTATGATTTTGTATGGGTTTTAGTGCTAACAGCTTGTTAGCCTCAGGGTAAGATATTATAAATCTGGAGACAGACAAGGGCTGTAGATAGCCCAGGCACTATCATAATCAACAAGTAAAGGTCAAAAAAAACTGTTGTTGCTTTCTCTGAGTGCAAGTGGGGAAAAATCACACTTGATGTGTCCTACGCTCCAGGGCAGATTTGTAAATGATGACAAGTCTGGGAAGGAGGGGAACAGGATGCTCAAACATGCCAGGCTTTCTGGATAGGCCAGAAGTGGCTGCAGTCTCTTGATACATTAGTGGGAATTGCTTTTCCAAAGACCACCAAGGCTTTCTGCTTGTCTGAGTTTGCCAACTATCTTTGGTTTTGCCATTTAGCTCTATTAGCCAAAATTCATCATCTAGTTTGTCCTACATCCATATTTTCAAAGCCTTGTGGTGTGCAAATCCTGCATCACTCAGTGTGTTTTTTCCCTGGTGGAATTAAGGTGACAGGAAGTCAGCAGGCTGCTAGCTGCAGCACCCACTTGTGATGTGGGCACCCGGTCCTCCAGCAGCCAGTGCCCTGCACGTGTGCGGGACCAGCCACCAGCACAAACCGTATTGCCAGGAGACCCCACGGGGAACCAGAGTCAAGCAACCTTCTGCTGTCTCTGAACCATCTGCCAAGGAGCTGGTCCAAACTGAGTGTATTTGAATAAGCTTTGCAGTGCTGCTGTAAAAAGCCAGCTTGTTTCAAATTATTAATGAAACTAAATACAAGTTACCAAGTAGCTTGGCTTATAATGAATGATTACTGGCAAAACCCCCCTCTCCAGTGATGTCCTACAAGTGGCTCCCAGCTGGTGCTGGTAAAGCAAGAGCTGACACCTGCAGCTGACTGCTAATGCTGTCTGTGTCCTCGCCGGCCTTCAGCCCCAAGCCATCGGCTGCCATCTGCCATGTCCTGCCCCACCCTGGAGCCATGAGCATTCTGGGCCACGGGCCTCTGCCATTTGTCTTTGTCATGCACAAAGAAGAGCAGTGGTGGCTTTTGACTAGAGTTTCTAGCTGGTGCAAAACAAATCAGTCGGAATGAAGTACCCATGCCCTGTTTTCTTGCAATAGCAAATAAGTTAGCATGTGTTAGCTTCTGGATATAGTAGATGGGAGTGCACTACTCACTGTAACGTACTTTACAACAGGCTCAGGAATTAGCCTGCATGTTGGGTTTTTTTAGGGATATAACCATTAACCTTGCAGCCACTAGCCAAACTAACATACTCGGAGCCATATGTGGCTGCCTCTATATCCTACCACATTTAATACAGAGTTGTTAAGTTCATTGTATCCCTTCTGTATGTGTGCATTAAGATCTTCAGAAAGATCCTGTAGAACCCCATTTCTTGACCACACTTCATACAGCATTCCACCCTTTCAAGACAATTATTTGTTATGGTTAGATTCTTTAAGAACAGATGTTTGAATATTTTCTGTAGTGCTTAGACATGTTTTGTGCCCAGAGTGCTGCTCAAAATACAGAATGAAAATCAGGGTTCCTGATACAAGAAGCTTGCAGTATAAATACACACTTCAGGGGAGTTGCTTTTTCTACTGCCTGGCTCCCTTCAGCACCATCAGGATCTTTCAGGGCTGAATTCACCAGATAAGTTCGTGAGTAATAGAAATTTTCCACAACAATCCTTCTATCCTTCTGTTGTCATTTACTAGGTGACTTTTTAGGGTGTATGAAGAGGAAGAGCGCTGGCCTTCCTCAGAGCCCATCAATAAAACGAGCACCTGTCTGCTATATCAAAGAGAAGAAGATGTACCTTGTCAGTTCTCGAACATTGAACTTCCAGGGTGTATCTGGTTCTTGGAATACAACTTCATATCTATTTTCACGTGCCTGAAGAAGTACACAGAAGTTTTAGACCTATGGTTGCTGAGCTCCAGAGTAGCCAGTTTTCCAGACCCCCTGAGATTTTATCTGATTAAGAGATGTACCAGGAGCCAGAAGGAGGAAGAGAACGATGCCTCCCATCAAGGTGCTGGTCCGAGTCCCAGCTAGTTCATTTCCTTCCACAGCAAAGAATTTGGGTCTCTCAGCAAAACTTGCCTCAGCATTGGCCCCAGTCCCCATCCCCCACAGCAACAGTGCCCTGGCACTTGAGCTCTCTGCAAGACACAGATGGTTCAAGAGCCACAGGCTGGCCGCACCAGCCTGGAGCTTCTGAGAGTGTGAGGTCAGCATCTAACAGTCATGCTGTTTCCAGCCACTGAGTCTACAAGCCTCAATTTTTTTCAAGGTAAAGCAATATATATATACACAGATACATGTAAACACACAAAAAAATACGTATACGTGTGTATATGTATTTAATACAATTACTGATTGCTTTGGGGTTTTGATTTGGGGGAAAGAAGGCAGGGAAATCTGCTGATACTTTTGCATCTTGCCCATCTCTTGCTGTGCTCGCTCATTTGCTTCCTAGCCACCCACAAGCATTCACAACTCCTGCTACTGGAGTGGCATGTCCAGGCTTTCCAGCACCACTATTAATTCTTGCCTCTTTTGTGCTCCATACGAGCAATACTTAGACCCAAATTTCTTGACTGCCAAGACCATAACCTAGGAACAGAAGCATGAGTGTAATGCTAGCATACAGGCCACATTATGAAACTGTACTAAAAATACTCCCGTCTCTGCCAGAACACCTGACAGGAGATGCTGGTACATCTTTGAAGACTCTCTATGGTCTATTTTTCACAAGTCATTAACTAAAACTGTAAGTCATATCTTGGTATATTTGTCAACAAATAGTTCGGGAACTGTTCAGTACCAGGGAAGGGGGTGACCTCCTGATTGCTACAAAGTACCTATACTAAGAGAAAATTGAAGTAATTGTTTTTAGCTATGTTAAGAACCGTTTCGGTCAGATCACCTCTTAAATGTCGTAGTTGAGCATGTAAAAGCAATAAATCAGAGCTTTCCCTACCATCATCACATACGGCTTCATTTCCCAAGCATGGATGTTGGTATTATCAATAATAACCGGGCTTTTCCCATTCTTCATTGCCTTGCGTGCTGCAATGTAACACATTAAGAAAAGCTAAAATGTATTCAATAACAGACCAAGCTGGGTCTTACTAGCCCCAAAGCGTCCTTTCTTTGCCCAGGACTAGCACGCTTGGGCCCCCGCCAGGCTGGGGTTTGTAGCTGCCACACAAAGGCCAGCAGAGGCCAGGGCCCAGCAGGTGCTCTCCTGAGGAGGTGATGCAGCCACTGGCTGTGCGCAGTAGCAAGATCTGAAGCTCTTGTAGATCACACTTAGTGGTATCACAGCACTAGGTATTTACAACAGCTAAAAATGACGGTTATTCTCAAAAGATGTCTGTTATACGAGCTCAAAGTGTTTTCCATTGCTAGGAATGCGTTCAGAGTACAACCACAAAAGCATGTTATGTTTTTCTTTCTGAAGTAGAGACCTAGATTGTTTCATTCTCAGACTTATAATGAGGTTTGCAAGTCTTCCTCCTGACTATCACTAATGCTTCCCTGTAGCACCCCCTTCCAAGACAGGACAGACATCTAAGAAGTCACAGTCTGAAGGATGCGGTGCACACAGCTGTGCTGAGCAGCTGTTGGGCTGGGATTTGCATGCCACCTGCTGTTACCAAGCTTCAGCAGTGCTATCTAACAGTCACAGTTTTCCTTTCTAAAATAACATCTATCAGTCACTAACATTTTTCATTTATAAATTTCCCTCTTATAAGTAAGTCAGAAGAAATAAAATCAGAAGTGGTAAATGTATTTTTTTTAACCAGTACTCCATGAACTGCAGTGTATGACACCACTTTGAGATATTTTATTCTGAGGGCTAAGTTTAAAGACAGACTGAAAAGGAAAACTATTCTGCAAAACCCACAGATCAATTTCAGTCACCTCTCTTTTGGTTCCATTTGTGTGCATCCTCTAGGAACTCAGGCTCAAACATGTATACACCATTTTCAATAAAGAAGTCATCAGTACTAAGAACTACAGCACTGGGATGGTCATGTTTCAGTTGTCTGGAAAGAAAGAAAAAAAAGATGAAAGATGGATTAGTATATGCTAATGCATGTCTTTAATAAAGAACATTAAATCTAGAGACATATGAATGCTCTGCAAATATGCACAGTGCTTCATTTGAAAAATTCCAGCATAAAGGATCTGAAAGTAATGTAATCAGTAGATGGACACATAGGAGGAAAGGAATGGAGCTTAAAGGCATGGTGTTGATTTCTTTAATTCAGCAGAGAAATCTACAATGGACCACCACCGTGAGTCTTTAATCATATTAATATTTTCCATTTTCTTTCAGAGTTATCTGAGAAGGTATGACTGTAAATAAATTTTTAAAAAACACAAACAACAGCAACAACAAAAATCCCCAAACTTTCTAATCTCAGGGAAATTAGTCTCAAAAGACAATTTGATTACTGGGAGTTTTGCTACTGAGAGATTTTTGAAGGTAACTAGGAGGAATGGTTTGTCATTTGGTAAGGTGGTCTATATTATCATTGGTTTGTCTTGTTCTTTTTTTTGTTTTACTACAAAGCACATAGCACTTTCAATTTGCAAACAAGTATGTGAGTGACTAGTTAATATTTCCTATTATTTGTTGCAGTTTTATGTCTCTTTCTGCTTTTCACTTGTCCCTGTTTTACCTAATCCTCCTCTTGTAGAGTTGAGTAATTTTTATTTTTTTCAGCTTTTAAATAGGTTTTATAAACAAATCTGAATAGCCTGGATTAGAAGCCCCAGTGCAACAGATCCATAAAACCAGTCCCCTGTGGTCAGCAGCACAGGGCAGTCCCCCTTCTCTTCACACGATGTTTGTCCCACAGTGATGCCCATCCAGACCTGGGATGCCCATAGCGGGTGGACACGTGTCCTGCCGCAAGCCGAGCAGCTGCCGAGCCGCCAGTGAGTGGCTCTAGGAGGTGAAAAAAAAAAAATAAAAAAAAAGAAACCCACAAACCAAAAAAACTTAATGCAGAATTGTCTTCCCATTTTGTGGAATCCAGATTTATTAGTGCCCATAGACTGAGTTGTCTGTTTTTTTTCAATCAAGAAAGTGTTGGGGAGGGAAAGGAGTCTCTGCAAGAAGTCAGGTAGAGCCCAGAGCATCATCTCACTGCTCTCTGTCGTCCTGATGGTCACTGGAAAAGAAAGTCAGGCCAATCCAGAAACCGCGTGGCTCTGCGACATCAGTGCTGCTGCCCTGCTATCTCACACCACACATGGCCTCCAGTCCCTGGGACTCATTTCAGCTTCCCTGATAAAACACTTCCCTCCCCGTAAGCTGCAAACCAACTATTTCTCAATGGCTTATCTAATGGAGCAACAGCAAGGGAAAACGTGCCTCTAGGTTATCGGCAAAAAAGCAGACACACAGTTAGAAAAGGCTTAATTCTGTCCTCCTAGCTCTGCCCTAACTGTTTACTTACCAATTTTATCCTAATCTGCCTGATAGCAGCAATTCTGCAATAGGATTGCACGTTGCATTTAGCTGAATAAAGGTCAGCTTCTGACTTTGTTCAGCCTCCACTGTAACTTCTACCATCTGCTGATTAAATAATATTATTTCCTGTTAGCAACTGCCCCAGAGAGCAGAGACTCACTGTGCACAGACCGGCCAGGGCTGTCTCCAGGGCTGGGCTGGAGACACTAAATGACATCGCACAGAGCATCTACGTGTCATTACCTTCTAGCTCCGAAGTGATGTTTTATTCCCGTAATTACTGCTGGGCAGACAGATCTAGCAAAAATAATGTTGCAAACTGTTAGCAAACAGTCAAATTATTTTTGCTTTGATTTTGGGCCCAGGTGAAGAATTCTTATCATGAAAACCATGGGAGCACCTAATGCTTATCTGGTTACTGCTGTGCTGATAAACTGATATATTCATCTCTCACTTTAATTCTGCACCTCACCTTTGCCACTGCTTCACTCATCTCTTTGCAATCTCTAAAAACTGATTCTGATAAAATATATCATCCCTTTAACTACTTATATGCACATAAAATTGTACCTACTAATACAAGATCTCAAGATTTTTTTTCTTGCTCAATGTTTCCTTTAAAAATGTCCTCAATCAGTGCAAATTTTTAAAATCATTTTCTTAGCATACACCTTAGTAGATTTTTAACACATATATGCACACTTGCATGAGAGCTTTGATATTAACCCTTTTAGCAATCTAAGTAGCATGTGATTGTCTATAAACTCAGCATAGTATGCTCATAGCACTGGTAATTAAAGTGGATAAAACTTGTACTTCAAAGGAGGAAAAATACGTTACAGAAAGTGCAAAGAACTATGAATTACTGTCACATTCACTCTGTTCATACCAAACAAACTCCTACTAACAGCAGCATAAGAAAGCATTAAGTGGGGAAAAGACAATGTTTCACCTACTTCTTATTTTGCTGGTTTTATCTTTTAGCTTTCTAAAACAACCAAACTGACACTAAAGTTTACAACCATTTTCTCTAATCCCCTATTGCCCATGAAGGTGACAAAAATCCTGTTTCTTCTGTCCCTTACAATTTCAAAGGGCACGCAAACCTCTTTGGTATGTCCCTTGAGAAATGTCTTGTATGATCTACACAGGAACACAAGTTGGTTTAGAATAAAGGTTTCACATAATCACATCAGGCTCCTAACCACAGCATGCAATAAAAATGCCTATATTTTAGCAAAATATACACCAGCTCGACAAAATGGGAGGACTTGTGAGCAGTATTATTAATTAATAAATTTTGAGCAGCACGGTAAAAAAAAAATTACCCGTAGCCATTAGCTCAGTCAGTGTAGAGCATACTAAGAAGGAAAAGAATGAAATCTCTTTGCAAGAGCAAAGGGTACATATGAACTATGTTTGTGGGTTTTTTTGAAAGCCACTGAACTTGAACCTCTGCATTGTGATAAGCAGTATCCATCTGTCAAAGGTTCAGTATCAATTTGCCTACTTGGGACATTTAATTGCAGAGTGTTACAGCTCTGTCTTGCAGCAGATACAAAATACAGTATGCTCTGTATCTTGCTAAAGAAAAGTTTGCTTCTGTTTCAGAAAATAGGACAGGTAAGAAGATAAGACAAGAAAGAGGGATGTTTCCTCTGCTTGCAATAAATCTCCCCAAACCCTTTTTCCCCCTTTCCCAAGGTGAAGTAGATTTCCACCCTAGATACCATATCTAATTAGACTGCCTGAAACAGTTGGGGGAAAACGGCTTTCAGATGCTTCTGCTCTTCTTCAGGTCTGACACAACAGCAGCAAACTTCACGTGTCCACCAGCGGGGCCTGGGAACCGATGAAGCCCCTGGAAACATCAGGCAGGGCAGAGGACAAGTGTCAGTGTCTGCCCACACCAAGCCCCCCGCAGCCTGCATAGCAAGGATGCTCCTGAATGACACGGCCCCTTGGCTACGGGTGGTGCACACCCATCTGCTGCCTCACCCTGGTCAGGTTTATGATGGCTGCTGTAATTAAAAAAAAAAGAGAATCTTTCTGCTGCAAATGCAGCTGTGTTTCTGTTTGACCACAGCAGCATCATAACAACTGCCTCAGGGAATAGATAGGTGGGTTTAGAGTCTCCCGAGTAATTCGGTTAAGATCTGTTCCCATGATTTATATCATTTCTAAGTCCCTTTTTTTCTAAATAGTATCTTCAGTGTTTTCAAACAATCATTTCAGATTTTAACTGTATATATAGACAACAAAATAATTATTCATGGTTGCAACTAGCTGGAGGCATTAGGGGTCTCTGGTAGAAGTCTCCATGATCACTAGTAAGATCACAGATATTACTATCTCCAATATAGCCGATATATATATATCCCAGATATGTCTCAAATATAGTATGATCAGAGATCAAAAAAAAATCTGTAACTGTATTTCATAGGCTGTCATGTTTTTCCATCAGAAAATTTGAAAATAAATTAATTTCTGGTTGGAGTCTGGTAAGTAGATTGGAAGGAACATTCTTAGTGCTCAGAAGGCAACAGAACACGTCAGGCAGATCTCAGAGGTGGTAAATTCTCAAGATATTTCCAATGTAACAGAGATCAGAGCACATATGTACGGACACAGGTACACAACCACTTCCTCTGGTCACTGTTCCTAATACAAAGCCTTCCCGTCACATTTAAAAGCCTTTAGTTTCATCAGAAAATCAGAACTAGGAGCTCTGGAGTGCATGGCCAGCACTATCAGCTCTTGGTTAACAAGTTCTGGTGCCCTGAAGACTTTGTCCTGGCAGAACCCTGCCCGCCCATCGCTGGGATGTTGCCAGAGCACCTACATGCCCTGTGTCTCGCCCGCGGGGGTTAGTGCAGCGGCTGTATTATGTAAAGCAACAGGCTGTGTGTCGTATTTGATAAACGCATTCAGGAAAATCACCTGAAGAGGTTCTGTACAAAGGTGAATGTTTACAGTGTGTGGAGCGGCAGAGCTGAAGCCCATGAACCCTCTCAGAGCTGTGGTGCTGCAAGGCGTCAGGGTGCTGGTCACAGCAGCAGGGCTGGACCAGGGCTGAAGGTGCTGGGATGAACTGGGAAAAAACAGCAGAGAGAACTGGAGAAGAGAAAGATTACACAAGCAGTGATACCTCAGTAACAGTGCGTTTTTTCCCTTCTGTTCAGGAAGGTTTCTCCCTCTGTTCTTCCTTAAGGGAGTGCAAGAACAAACTCATTTCAAGTGATAAATCAACAGCAGTGGCTGAAAACTGCATGTTTGATCATGCCCAGCCCAGTGCTTGAGCAAAACTGCTAGATGGAGGGTTTAATGTTACACGAGCTGTGCAGCACACCAACCCAGTGCAGAAGAGCTGGAAATACAGCTATTGTGCAACACGGAGCCTGCTGGGGAAGCAGGCGGGGGAGCTTGTATGAGGCTCATTTGAATTTTTGAGACATTTTTGGAAGCTCTACCCGCTACTTCACCTCAGATAACCATTTTCCTAGCAGTGGCCCAGGTGCGATCATGAAATCTGCAGTATGAGTCGGGGGCAAGGCACTCAGGAGGAGGGTGTCACACAAGCCCGATGGAGGCTGTTGGTGATGCAGCTCCTGGCTGCTCCTCTCCTCCTACACATTTCTGCTGGCGGGGACCTACAGGGAACAGTTAGAGGGAGCTGGTTAGGGTCACCTAAAATATGTGGTTCAGGGAAGCATATTGTCAACAGTGAAGGAATTGGAAAGGTTTAGATCTCAGTGGTGAGGAGACCAACTCCTCATTCTGCCTTGACTATTCAGTGTATCACAGGTAGATCCTTTGCCTTCTTTACCAGAAACCAAAAACCAGACCTGACCCAATCCATACCAATGGATGGGTGCTGCTCTGAGCTGGGGGAGCAACTGGGATGGGGAAATAATTTTAATGAAAATGCCATAACTAAATCTTACAAATCTGTATCCAAACAGTGCTGGTTGACACTGAAGGGTCAGGGAAATGAGTGAGTCACGGAGCCAAGGTTGTTTCTAGGATTGTGTGATGAACTGAGATGGGGTCATTCTGCTGGAGTTACCAGCGAGTTGCCACATCATCAGTGATAACATCCACAGTTTCTGACACTTCTGAGCACTACAAAGATGTAAAAATCATAACAGAAACACTGGCTGATGTGAAGAATGAAAGAACGGAGATGTGTATGAAAGCACCAGAAGAAACAGAGCAAAGGCTAAAACAACGGTACACACCGACATCCAAGAACATCATTAACAGCAATAAAAATGGGCTGTTTCCACACCCCCCAAAGGCCACCGCTCAGCTAAGGCCCAGTGCAGATGACTTGCTGTTGGAAGACCCACTCTCAGAGCAGGAGGTTGGCCAGTGGGTCACACCAGCCTTTACCCACTTTCCTTCTTCCCCTCATTCCAACAGGGGGAGAGGCTGCAGCTGAAAAGACACCCAAAATGGGAAAATTAAAATAAAGGGTGAAAAAAATCTGCCTAAGATTCACGGAGCATCAAGTAAGAAAAATTCAGAAGCAAAAAGATGGCAGCATAGAAACTGCTGTCTGCAAGACGGCATAGCAGGCCTGACCAAAACCCAGCCCGTCCCCACCGACTGAGAGGAACCCAGAAAAGAAAATGAGGATGGGACAACTGAAAGTCCTTGTCCTCTCTGATTTTGGGCAGACCACCTGTGCACATGCATCTTGGTGCATGCAAGTATTTGGGTGGGATAGTGTGAGTGAATAAAATCTGAGAGAATGAACTTGAATGGGCAAAATGAGCTCACCAAGGGATTTTGCAAATAAATATCATCTTCCTCCTACAGTAGGATCTCGCACTGAGCCTTGTTGGACTAATTTTCTGCAAACATAGCTCTGCTTAGCACATTGCAATTACCAACGCTGAAAGGTATACAGTGTGGGAATAGGAAATCTTGGAATTTTCTTTGCACAGTCCTGTCATAATCTGGACAGAGTTAATGGAGAGGTACTAAATATCATGTTTACAGCTGCCCTTTGATCTGTGCTTTGCTGAATGGCCGAATGCAATGATACAATTAACAGGGGCTAGGAACAGAATCATAGAATGGTTTATGCTAGAAGAGACCTTAAAGACCATTGAGTTCCAAACCCCCTGCCATGGGCAGGGACATCTCCCACTAGACCAGGTTGCCCAAAGCCTCATCCAGCCTGGCCTTGAACACCTCCAGGGATGGAGCATCCACAGCTTCCCTGGGCAACCTGTTCCAGTGCCTCACCACCCTCACAGTGAAAAATTTCTTCCTAATATCTAGTCTAAATCTACCCTCTTTCAGCTTAAAACCGTTACCCCTCATCCTATCGCTACTAAAACAATACTTACAAGAGATTTTGTATATCTGTCATTAATAATTAATCTTGTGTTTTGACCTAAAAAAATAGGTGAGTCAGTTATTTGCACTGGCTGAGAATATGCCCCCAAATCATTAAGTTCTTGTACTGTGAGAAGACCCAACCCCCTGAAGGAGAAGGGGCCTTCCCTTACCCAACCTCTTTAGGGAGAGACACACATTTTGGGTGTCAGTAAAAACACAGCATCTGGCTGTTCAATAACGAACTTGGTCTTGCAGAAGTCCAGCGAGGCAGAATGACGGTGACAGGAAGGACTGTACTGAAAGAGGAAACTGCAGATTAACCCAGCGTATCGCAGGCTTCATGTTGCCAACTTTCAGAGCAAAGCCCATGATACCAGCATAGGTTCCTCCCCAGAGCATGGGAACCTTAGTCAGAAGACAGCAAATGTTCCTCTTTCGATGGAGAGTGGGTGGTGCTGGGAGCTGCGAGATACCAGACTGTAAGTTTTTGATACCAGATTATGTAAAATTCTGTGATACCAGGTTACGGCTGTGCTGCATCACATGGGGCTGTGGTGCCGTCTCCCAGCACTCCCCTCTGGGTTTTTACACCTATTTTTAATCAGTCTTGGAGCTGTCAGAGAGCGGAGCAGTCTCCCTGCCCCATTTCATACAACCCTACGGCTCGTACCAGGAGTGCAGGACAGCATGAAATCAGAAGCCAGAGTTGTCAATTTTCACAGCCTGAGACGAAGTGCTTCACCGTGTTTGTGATTAACAACCAAGAAAAGCCCCACTCTCGTGCTTTTTAGAGAAGAAAGAACATCTACCTTGGCTTAAGAGATTAGTCCGTTTTACTAGGAACATCCCTTTCGGTGCCGATCCCTCGGAACACCACCACACAGGCAGTACATCCCCAAGCAGTCCCAGGCAGCTGGCGCAGTGAAGCTTTGAGCCACTTCTGAGGACAGAGGAGGTTTCCACACCACTGTGCTTACTGAGGGTTCCTGCGAGGCTCCCGCTTCCCTCCTGAGCCAGAAAACCAGCTCTGAAGTGGTACCTCAGCCTTCTTCTACTGGTTGGCAGCAAGTGTTGCCCGTTCTCTGCTCCGAGGCGGGAGCCGGGGGGCACATGCCGGGCCCTGCTCCCCGCGGGGCCGCTCCCGCCCCCCCGCACCGACCCGACCCCGGGTCGGGGGAGCCGAGCCCCGGCGGAGCCAAGGCGGGAGAGACCCACCGCCGCCTCCACAGGCGAAGGGCTCCGCGGCCGCCGCCTTACCTGGCCAGGGTGCTCTTCCCGGAGCCCGGCAGCCCCCGCAGCAGCACCAGCCGCCCGCTGAAGCGGCCCCGCGGGGGCTGCAGGCTGAGCCCCCCCAGGGCGCGGAGCAGCTGCTCGTCCATGCCCGCGGCGGGCCCGGAGCCGGGCAGGGCGGCCCAGGGGCCGGGCGAGCCCCGACGGAGGGGAGGGAGCGCCCGGCCCGGCCCGAGACGGAGGCGAGGGCCCCGGGAGGCCGCTCCTGGGCCGGGGTCCAGCCCCTGCCCAGGGGAGGCGGCAGGACCCCGGGATTCCAGCCCCGGCCGCCGGTGCGGTTCGCAGTGTCACGGACCGGGGAGGGAGGGAGAACTCCCGTCCCCCAGAGGAGGGCGGGTTTGGGATCCGGAGTTTCCGAGACTCGCCCCAGTGAAAATGAAAGCGGCCTTGAGGAGAAAGACCCAGGAAAGGAAGGGCATGTGCGGCTCGTACAGGAGAAGCGCTCAGTGGCCGCACTAGCTTTCTAGCCGCATCATTAGCCCAAGATATGATCTTTAATTATTTAAAATCAAGATTAATCGCCAAATTCGCACAGACAGAACACAAGCCAGTGCTGAAAATCCTTGTCCCACGCGCCGCCCATACACACTGTGAACTGTGGGGCATCCCAGGCAGGGAATCATCGAATCACCTCAGAGGCGTGCAGCTGCCGGCAGCACCCCAGGTACGAAATGAGCTTCCTTCCCTCAACAGCGATGGAGCTCTCGGCATCCGTCCCACCACAAAAGCAGACAAGGATCCCAAGCAGATGCAGCTGAACAACTGCCCTGCGCTGCACGAAGGACCCTGTGCATCATGCTCACTGCAAGTTTTTCAAACATACCACATGAGAGACCATAGGAAGTTTAGGATTTATCTCTCCTGCAGAAAACCTGGCCTGTGTCAACTTCATCACCATACAATCAAAGAAAGAACAGATAATCACCAATTAAACCAAAGAGAGTTGGTGTGGTATCACACTCTCCCTCAGTGCCATACACAGGATCAGCCCCACCTTGGTGAGAAGCCTGTCCCCAGTATGCCACACCACCACTGGACTACAACGCTGAAGCTTTACGTTTAAGGGTTTGCAAACAGTGCTAAAGAAAGTGCCCATGTACCATGAGAAAGCTGAGCTCACTGGGACGTGGCACACCAATACGAGATGAATCAAGTAGGGAAAAAAGTGACACAAAAAAAATACAGAAACTTTGAATTTCAAAGATACTTTTTTTTTTTTAAGTAATCTTAAACTGGCAACACCCCGCTAAAAGATGAAACACTTTTAGTCCATACAAGAATATTGGGAGATTTTGAAAACTGTTTTTTATTTTAAGCATTCTGGAAAGTCAGTACTCAGTAACAGAAAACACAGGCATTCAGATTTCTCTCTCAATAAATAAAACTAGGAAGAAAATATTAATCTGAGTTGCATTTTCTTGAAATCAAACTAATTTTTCTGTTACCACTGGTACCTCAGGTAAGTCCAAAGCTGCAGTTATGGCTAGCATTACCTTCCTGCTCCCCATTACATTTTGCGTAATGTTCTGCTGGCAGAAGAGCAGCACATTTCCAGCTAAGGAAAAGACATACATATTCACAAGAAATACATGAAAAAAAAGTGTAGCTGGTACATCTTGCCAATGGTACAACCTTCATTTAGAAATACATATGTCTTTAGCTGCTCACATGTATACACAGTGAGTGGAGAGTGGGGACACACCAGCGATTTAGACTGCAGGGGAGCTTCAGTATGACTGCCGTCAGGTACTGGCTCTTCAGCTGGTGCACAAAGGGTGCAGGGAAAGATGAGAAAGAGGAGACAAATGAATAAATGGATAAATATTCTGGATGTGAAAGCTGTGGAAGTGGGAAGTATTACTTCTGACAGCCTAAGCTTCTGTGCTTCTCATTGATCTTTTGTCAACTTTTTCACCACAATGGAGGTAATAGTTGTCTTTTCTGTCACTCCCTTTCATTACAAAGAAATTTCCAGCTTTGCATGTGCCAGTTTATCTCATAATTGACAAAGGATGCTCTTTCTGATTAAATTAATTTTCTCCTTAATTAAGTTAATTAGGGGTCTTGATTTGTCCTTTCACGTCCTTTCATGTCCCTCCATTCTCTGCTGCCTGTCTCACCTCTGTTACTTGCTGTATCAGCAAGCACTCCTCATTTTTCTCATAAATAGTGATCCTTCATGAGCCTTCCGCCCAAAACGGCCCCTTCTCTTTCTGGTCCATCACACCTCCTGCTTTCTGCTTTCCTCCTCCCATTTGTGGTTACCCTCACGTGCTTCTGCAGGTGAAGATGCCAGCCACTTTGGCATCATGAACTGGGTCTACCCCCAGCACTCCATTACCTGGCACCACAAGCACACAGAACATGTCACATTTTACAGACCACAGCAATACATCAGGGTAGTTTTGTGCTTCTCTAGAAAAGAGTGAGAGCTGGTGGAGAAGCCTTGCCCTATTTACTTCCGCCACAGAAAATGAACATAGATGAAACTTCTATAGGTATGTCAGCGATAAAAGGAGGACTAGGGAAACTGTGGGCCCCCTCCAGAAGAAAGCGGGAGACCTAGTAATCCAGGATGTAGAGAAGGCTGAGGTACTTCACTGGCAAGAGCTCAAGCCACACTGCCCAAGTTGCAGAAGGCAAAGGCAGTGACTGGGAGAAGGAAGAACTGCCAGCTGTAGGAGAAGATCAGGTTCAAGACCATCTAAAGAACCTGAAGGTGCACAAGTCCATGGGACCTGATGAGATACATCCACGGGTCCTGAAGGAACTGGCAGATCAAGTTGCCAAACCACTATCCATCATATTCAAGAAGTTGTGGCACGCTGGTGAAGTTCCTGCAGACTGGAAAAGGGGAAACATAACCCCCATTTTTAAAAAAGGAAATAAAGAAGACCCGGGAAACTACAGGCCAGTCAGTCTCACCTCTGTGCCTGGCAAGATCATGGAGCAAATCCTCCTGGAATCTATGCTAAGGCACATGGAAAACACGCAGGTTATTGACGACAACCAACATGGCTTTACCAAAGGAAAATCATGCCTGATGAATTTGGTGGCCCTCTACGACAGAGCCGTGACGCTGGTGGATAGAGGAAGGGCAACTGAGATCATCTACCTGGACTTGTGCAAAGCTTTTGACTCAGTCCCACATGACATCCTTGTCTCTAAGTTGGAGGGACATGGATTTGATGGAAGGACCACTC
>VZTO01000960.1:1696-31410 GCA_013400615.1 Syrrhaptes paradoxus | reverse complement strand
GGTATAAGCTAAAAGAGGGTAAATTTAGACTAGACATTAGGAAGAAATTTTTCACTGTGAGGGTGGTGAGACACTGGAACAGGTTGCCCAGGGAAGCTGTGGATGCCCCATCCCTGGAGGTGTTCAAGGCCAGGCTGGATGAGGCTTTGAGCAACCTGGTCTAGTGGAGGGTGTCCCTGCCCATGGCAGGGGGGTTGGAACTTGATGATCTTTAAGGTCCTTTCCAACCCAACCCATTCTATAATTCTATGATTCTATGAATCCAATCACGCCTTGAAAAAAAAAACAACAAACAAACAAACAAACATGAAACTGTTTTAAAAATGTGAGATGAAATTCATCACTTTATGTAATTTGGCTGAGTCTACACACATAGGTATAAATTTCCCACTTTTCTGATAATCTGTGGGCCTTACATAGACATTTATATGAGCAAAATTTTAGATTTTTACCGTCTAGGTTTTATTAATTTCTGCTGCTCATACCCCCCCAGGAAATCAACACTCCACTCATGTTCCTGGCATAGTTTCCTCAAGTAATGGGGTTGTTACCAGTATGGTTACTGTTCTAGTTGGAGAAAGCCCTAATATTAAAAAAAAAAAAGAAGAAGAAAAAAAAGGGAAAAAAAAGAAAAAAGAAAACAGCTGCTCTTAGCTTAAATTTTTCCTCACATCATAAGAATCATAGAACGGCCTGGGTTGAAAAGGACCTTAAAGACCATCTAGTTTCAACCCCCCTGCTGTGGGCAGAGTTGCCAACCAGTAGACCAGGCTGCCCAGGGCCCCATCCAGCCTGGTCTTGAACACCTCCAGGGATGCTCCACAGCTTCTCTGGGCAACCTGTTCCAGTGCCTCACCACCCTCTGAGTGAAAAATTTCTGCCTAATATCCAACCTAAATCTCCTCTTGTCCCATCACTATCAGTTTTAAACCATTCCCCCTCATCCTGTCTCTATCAACCCCTGTAAACAGTTGCTCCCCCTTCTGTTTATAGGCTTCCTTCAAGTACTGGAAGGCTGCATTTTAAGTAAAAAATGGAAAAAGGAATACGACTAACGGAAACATCAAACCACTGATACCAATGTTAGTTATAGGTCTTATCACTCTACCACTAACCACATGAATCTTTCTTCCAGTGCATTTGAACCAGGTTTGTAGTGAAATTTTCTCCTTATTTCTATAGTCCCCAATGAGTCCAGCCAGAGGGAAGCATTAAGCCTGGTTTCAGCAGAAAACAAGGTAAGTTGTGCATCTCTGGATGAAAGAACAGGAGTGACTGAGGCAGACTCATTCCCCTTTACACTGTAAAGAGATTGGGATGCAATTATGAGTGACAGGACGAAAGGTAAGGGCAGGCAGAAGTAGCATAAGACACCTAATTAACAACAGAAAAACAGGCCCCTTACCCGCAGGTAGGCATCACAACCAATTCACATGGCAACATCAGGCATCCCGATACAAGTGAGTTGCACACCAGAGCCTGAAGCTCCCACCTCACCCCAACATGCACCTTTCTGCTTACTGGTCACCGCTCTCAATCTCTTCGTTCCACACTTCAGCATGTACTGAGAAGGTATAAAGCCCAGCTGGCTTCAGAAAGTGTCCTTTCACCACACACAATGAAGTTATCTCAATTTTGGCTTTTATTACATGGACAGAAAGGTTGATATAGGGGGGGGGAAGAAGTGGGGAGAAAGATGGCCAAAGATTCACAACAAAAATCTGCAGTGGTTACTTTCTTCCAGGTTATTCCCCACATTTAAAATCCTTGGTGGCCAACTGAAGTCCTTCCATGGTGGAATCAAAGTGAGAAGTTTCTGAAATAAAAAAAGAAGAGATTCTGCTGAAACACCACAACACCACAGACTGTTGAAAGATTTTAACGGTTCCAAATCTGACCCTCAGACTGAGAAGAGTTCAACTGTCTGATATTTTTCAAAGTCTCTTTGCTTCCTCATACTCAGCTATTAGTTATTTCTTTAAAAAGTTAAAGAGAATGGAGAGGAAGCAGATGATGGAAAGCAAAGGAAAAATAATGCAAAGAGAATGGAAAAGGAAGAGAAGAAAACTTGGGTGTCAAAACTAGAGAGGGTGAGAACCTAGCAATCTCAGTGCTGAAAGATAAGGAATTTTTTTTCTGTACACATCACAAACACTATATAACCAATAGCCATTCAACCAATACTACTATACCATCTCATAATTGTTTTCTTATGTTCAAATTTTTCCCCTTTTATAATAACTCAGGATCCCACAGGCATCCATGTTATGGAGTTCATGTGAGGCACCAGCACAACCTGACAGTTACTCTTTCTGAGAGCTCCAGAAACACTGTTCTGGGCAGCTCTTATTCCCCCTGGTAATTAAACTTTCTGCTTAAGTAAATTCTAGTCCAGGGTTTCCTGGTAAGCACTGTAAAAGGCAGGTGAGGTTTTCTGGTCATAATTCTGCACACTTTTCCTTGCTTCATTTAAAATCAGTGGTTAAATGTCAAAGGATAGAGATTTTTTTAATTATTATTATTGTTGTATCACGATAGCAACTGTAAGAGGTTTGGCCATGGGATGATATTTTCTCTGGCACTACTGGAAGACTGCTTTAGTTTGCTTTGCATCTGTTAGATTATTTTTTTCATGCTAGCCAAAAGACAGTCCTGCCTATACCGGCTATATGTTCCTGCTCGCTTGTCCGTGTCCTGCTGGCTGCACAGCTCTAGGATAATTTGTTGCAGCATGATAGCCCAGCCTGAAAACTTCCTGGATGCCTTTATGCATTGGAAGACAGAGCTGAACTGCCTCACTCTCTGGCTGCAGAATCATCGCGGTCCAGCAAAGGGAAGTGACAGGAACAGCACGGCCAGGGAAAGGAGGAGCAATAACACACGTCATCCAGAGATTTGTCTCATCAAAACCAAAACCCTACGGGGCTGTCATGGAGAAAGTGATCCTGCAGGGAGCTATGCAAAGTGACCGCTATGCTTCAAACCCCAACATGCCAGCTTTTGTTTTGCAGTAGTCCTGCAGATAAATACTTAAACTGACATCAGGTTTGTTCATCCTGTTCTTAACATTTGTACAGCATCTGGCTCTCGGGAGTCCTGGTCTAAGGAGAACTTCTAGGCACTGAAACAATGCTTTTTTCACTGATCTTGGCATTTTTAAATTTGGGATCTCTTGCTTATTCTGCAGAACAAATACTAATGTGCTGCCAATGCCACTATAAGGAGCTCTCACAACAATTTGAGATTAACCCTGTGTTTTCACAGGGGAACAACACCACTGTTGTTCACTGTCCTATTTGAATAAAACCACCCTTTCACAACATTAATACAGAAGCATGATCATCTGGCTAGCAGCTAAAGTTGCACTTGGCCAGCAATGCTTAGTTTACACTCAAATTTAAGGGATTGAAATTATTGTATTAACTCTCCATTTATTTTCTATGACTTAAAAAGCTTTCATGAGGAATGTCTCCGTTTTCTTACTTCCCCCCCCCCCCCCCCCGACATTTGATGGGATCAAACCCATTTCAATATTTACAGTTGTTCACTTCAGCAGTTTAACTGCAGGACAGCATTCTTGGCAAGTCTGCTTTAATCAGCAACCAGAAAAGAACCATTTTGTGGTGAGGAAAGACAGACAATCTTAACTCTCAAAATCAGTGGCACCATCAACCAGAAAAACTCACCTGCCTGTTACAGCGCTTACACACACAGGCTTCAGAAGACCGCTAGAATACCTACGTGGGGTCTGGACAGGGGTCTGTTACCCCATACCTTGTGCCTGACAGAGAGCATGAGTCAACTGAAAACCCTAAGAGATGCTGTTTGCTTTTCACATACTTTTTTAAAAAAATTGTAACATTTTAGCATTTGTATAAGCTTAAAAGCAGTCTTTCACGGGAAGGTATTGTTATCTGGCAATAAAGTTAAACTTGTAGCTCAGGGAACATGTGAACAGAAAGAGAGTGCTGGATAAGGAACCGGCTAAATGGCCACACTCAAAGAGTTGTGGTCAATGGCTCAATGCCCAAGTGGAGACCGGTGACAAGTGGGGTTCCACAGGGGTCAGTACTGGGACCAGTGTTGTTTAACATCTTTGTTGGTGACATGGACAGTGGGATGGAGTGCACCCTCAGCAAGTTGGCCGATGACACCAAGCTGTGTGGTGTGGTTGACACACTGGAGGGAAGGGATGCCATCCAGAGGGACCCCAACAGGCTTGAGAGGTGGGCCTACTCAAACCTCACAAAGTTCAACAAGGCCAAGTGCAAGGTACTGCACCTGGGTCGAGGCAATCCCAAGCACAAATACAGGCTGGGAGGAGAATGGACTGAGAGCAGCCTCGAGGAGAAGGACTTGGGGGTGTTGGTTGATGAGAAGCTGAACATGAGCTGGCAGTGTGTGCTGGCAGTGCAGAAAGCCAACCATGTGCTGGGCTGCATCAAAAGAAGCATTAGCAGCAGGTCAAGGGAGGTGATTCTCCCCCGCTACTCCATTCTCGTGAGACCCCACCTGGAGTACTGCGTCCAGCTCTGGAGTTCTCAGCACAGGAAGGACGTGGACTTGTTAGAGCAAGTCCAGAGGAGGGCCACAAAGATGGTCAAAGGTTTGGAGCACCTCCCATATGAGAACAGGCTGAGAGAGTTGGGGTTGTTCAGCCTGGAGAAGGCTCCAGGGAGACCTTACAGCAGCCTGCCAGTAGCTAAAAGGGGCCTACGGGAGAAATGGGGAGGCACTCTTGATCAGGGAGTGTAGAGACAGGACAAGAGGGAATGGCTTTCAGCTGAAAGAGGGTAGATTTAGACTGGATATTAGGAGGAGTACTGTGAGGGTGGTGAGGCACTGGAACAGGTTGACCAGGGAAGCTGTGGATGCCCCATCCCTGGAGGTGTTCAAGGCCAGGCTGGATGAGGCTTTGAGCAACCTGGTCTAGTGGAAGGTGTCTAGGCAGGTTGGAACAAGATGATCTTTAAAGTCCCTTCCAGCTCCAAACTTTCTATGTTTCTATGATTTCTGGGTAGTAGCTTAGCTTACAAATCCCCACTGAGACAGCCAGTCAAGATCATTAACAGAAATCTTGCCTGTGGAGTGTTCACATTTGCAATATTATAAATAGATAACTTATAAAAATTTGTGGCTGACATAGGCCTAAGTTTTTGGCGGAAATATTTTTTTATATGCTTACCAAATATTTTAGTATTTGATTATGTAAGAGGGCAATACTGCTACCAGACGTTCTTGATGTTATTAATAATCTGTGCTGACCGTACCATGCGAGATCAGTGCTGTGTGTACTATGTCCTTCAGAGAGATTCCCCTCATCTTCCTATACCAGTAGTTGGTACTGGCTAATCAGCAAATGACCTGCATTGGCATTTTTGTTATCAATTATATAAAAAAAGCATATAAGCAAATCAACCCCTGTACAAGGGGTTTCAACTCCAACCCAAACAATTCAACTACTTTACTTCTGTCATGAAGCTGCACTGTGAAAGTTAAGAAACCTTTTAAAACTTCAACTTCTGCTTTTATAACTGTCCCAATGCAACGCAAGTCCACCTCCAACTCCTCCTCCAGCCATCGATTCATGCTCAGGTAAGGCACAAGACAGCAGGTGACACAGATCCCTGGCCAGACACCACATGGGCGATATTTTAGCAGTCCTGTGATGTCTGGATTGGAATAATTTAAGCCTCAGGATCTTTAATTTTTTTTTCTGGGTCAATTTGCCCAGGGTGCAAGTTATTCTATTTCTATGTACCTCAGTTTACTTGTTTTATAACTACAGATTAATCCATTTTCCACTTTGGAAAGAACAACTGATGGAAAATGATACAGTAAACTAGCATTTTCCAGCTAGAAAGTCCTTCCTTCTTATCCCAGTCTACCTAGAATATATAAAAACAAACTGGAGAAATTTTGCCAAGTTACCAAAGGGTTGAAAAATTCACAAGACAAGCATGAACACGATAGTATGCTTTCTATAATACTCAGCAGCACTCTTCCTCATACCAAATGAAAACATTCATGACAAATTAACACTTCGATATATGGAGTCCTACTGCGACCTCCTGCTGCCAGTTCTCTACTGAGAACTGCCACTTTTTTGATAACCTGGTGAAATACTGTTTTATTGCTCATACAGTGCTCTCCATAATTAGACTCTTGAGTCAACATTGCTCTCCATGCTGAAGAGTTGAGGAAAATAGGACTGAGATGACATGACTTGCAACAGATCACCACAGTAATCAAACTGGGAATAAAGTCCAATTCTTAGACATCCTAGACCATTGCTTTCATTTCACCAGGCAGATTTTAAATTTTGGAGAATAAAAATTCATATGGCTTTAATAACAAAATGCTGCCTTCTCTTTTCCTCATTCAGGCTTAAAAAAAAACCAAACCAAAACAACCCGCAACCCTAACTTGAAGAAAAAAAAAAAAAAATCAAGTAAGTTGGGCGATACTAAACGCATCTTAAAAATTATAACAAAATTTTCTTTAGATGTTTTGTCAAATATTATGCAAGAATGAAACACATTCACAAGTGTGACCAATTACCTTTTTCTTCATGCAGAGTTTAAGATGGTCAGTCATGACTGATGAAACACAGCATCCAGACAGCCAGTGCTAGTGGAGGTCATGGTACTCTCCTCTATCACCCCTTGAAATTCTGGAAGTGTTTCAGAAGAGTCTTGATTCTCTTGGTGACTTTTATTTAGATCTTCAAGACCAATATCATCATCTAAAAAAAAATAAACAAATTACAAACTGCAGCCAAAGACACCTGAGATTATTTTATGTAGCCTGTCAGGACAGAATATTTCTAGAACAAGCTTTTATTTCATCAGAATACTCTTGATTTTGCCTTCTATATGGACTACAAAATAAACTAAATCTTTCAGAGGGGGGTGCGTGTGAGAGCATGCTTTACTCTTTCTTAAAAGAGAGAAACTCCTATTTTAGTCAGCAAATCTTATCAGCTTTCAGGGACCTACTACTGTGTATTTTTAATCTCATATTATGGAACTTGTGAAATTATACTCAACTAATTGGAAATCATGGAAAAGGACAACCAGCAACCCATAACCTCCATGCTGCAGGAATTAATACATGCAGAAATCAAGAGCTTCTAGGGACCCCAAAATCTCTTGCTGCTTAAGTGTGTGACCTATTATCATGCTGGCAATTTTTAGTGATCATTGAGTTTAATTAAGTTGAAGATGCTCAACCCTTCACAGCAATAAAGTCTAAAAAAGGACTTCTTCATGCTAAACTGGAATGGGTAAACTTGAGATAAGTACTGAATTGCTTCCCTATGGGGAGCTTTAAAAGGCAGAATTTCAGCACTTGCATCAGGAAATGTAAAGTGGTGATTCACAGCAACTGTAGCTCTGCCATACTATGTACACAATCAATGGAGGCACAAATTCATTTATCACCTCCTAGTGCTTTTGCACAAAGACAAGTGTTATCACTCATTTATGCTGAAAATCTTTGACACACTTCAGCCATAACTATTTTCTCTTCTGAACAAGAAGTATTTTATAGAGTTTTTGTATCACAGAATACACTTACCAGCCAGGGCATTTCCATTCTGCAATCCATTTGTTTTCTGTTTTTCCTAAAATACATAATAATAGTCCAGAGAAAAAAAGAAAGTGTCAAGAGATTTTTGTTATTTTGGGAAAGAACAAGGTCCGTGCTCTATTTTATAGTTACTATTTCATTGTATTTACAGGTTTCTCCTCATTTCCACTACCAGACTCTACAGTGCTCCTTCAATAAAAAAGACCTTCCCAAAGCAACAGCCACAGTGAGGAAAACCCATAATTTCTAAGTTAACACTTTCTAACTAGGCAAGGAGAATTAAGTTGCTGTCAGTCACTCAGAATGACTTCTCTGCTACAAAGATGAACATAGGCTGGGTCAGGACACGAGTATCAAGGAAAAGGTTGGGGTTTTTTTCTTCTTCAACTACTTTGAATACATTTCTGAAGCTGATCTGATCATTCAAAACCTGAATCTTACCAGGGTCTTGAGCTGGTTCTGGAAATATACAGAAGAGTACATAAAACATCCCTCTCCTCATTGTGGGTATTAAAAACCAAAATGAATTTAGCAGCAAAGAACATGATCTTGCTTATGAACTGAAGAATTCCTCTTTACACCTGGAATATTGGAAAGCCTTCCAAAATCCCCTAAAATTCATACCTCCACAGAGGTCTTCCACAGTAAATAGATCATCTTTGAAATGTTCTGGTCAAGAGGAACTATATAATCATCTGGCAACAAGGATTCTGCAGAAAAAAATATTTTTTGCAGTTGAGTGTTCAGATCTCTCCATAGACAAAAGACATCACTGAATTACAATTTTTGCACACTATATATATAATGACTTAAAAAAAAATCAGATATTTAAATGAGCCAGCAAAAAATTTAGGTTTTCTAGAATCTAAGACCAGTGCATGGGAGGGGGAGGAGGGGGAAGGAGATTTGGTTTTGGTTTCTTTTTTTAGGCAATGGCTTTCCTACTGTGCTTTCATTTCCCCTACGTACTCCCCTGAAACTAGGCGCAAACAGAAAAACAGAAAGCTTTCAGCCCATAAATTAAACAAAATGCAACTTAAGTAACAACCTTTAGAGTTTTAAATGTTTAATTATAGGGATTTGTGCAATATCACTAAAGAAACTACTGTCTAAAATGTTTTAACTGTAACACTGTTTAAGAAGCTGAAAAGAGATTCTTTGTAGGAAAACAGTCTGAAATATACTCTGTGCTTATATGAGAACCATGCAAGCAAGTCGGCCAGCTAAATCTTTCATTTATAAATAACCAAAGACATCTATTTATCAAAAATTTCCCCTCCAAAATAATTTCAGTAAAAATTGACTGCAGTTGCCATGTTGCAAAATACTACAGCTCAAGTGTGTACATGCATAAACAGTAGCCTATGAATACACAATAGGCCACAAAAAAAGCACAAGAATTTTTGGATTTGTCAGAAAACTACAGTCAAATGAGAATGTGGCCAGCATTCTGCAGACAGCAGGTACAATTTTGATTGAAAAAACCCTAAAAAGCAGCAATCACAAGCTGGCAGCTCTTCAGAGAGATATCGTCATGGGTTTGTATTTCTTAAAGGTTATTTCCAAATGAAACCCATCTAAACACCCGAGAATTTCACCTGGTACTGACTCAGAGAAGAATGACATCTGGTTCACTAGCATGTTTCTGAATGCCTTTTTTTTTTTCTTTTTTCCTGGAGAATCCCTGTTTTCAAACCATGGCCAGCTGCCTCTAAGATGATGAAATTTAAGATCACAGATATGTAGACTCACCAGGTTTGGAAGGGAAAAATATTTTATATCTAATAACTGAGGACCTCATCAGTATGTCTCTGCTCTGTTTCAGCTCTATATGACAAGTTCTTTGGTGTGTGGTGCCAGATTTAGATGAAGCAGCTCTGCAGTTCCTTTGGGGACCACGCTGAGTGATTCTGCCAGTGTTTTGCATCCCTGTTTTGGCGGGTAGCGTTGCCATTGACTTTTACGATAAAAACAAACAATCCTGAGGTCAGTTTGGGCAGATAAACAGACATAAGCTGCTCCTCAGTTGTCATCTTAAAATTACTTCAATAAGTTCAAATTCTGCTGAAACAAACAAGTGTAAAGGTCTATGTGCTGAAAAATCAGTCTAGGTTTTTTAATCCTATTTGTTGGCCAAATCAAAATTACTGTTTCTCCACTGACTAAATTTGGACCAAAGAAGTTGCAGAACTGTATGGACAGGGAACGTGGCTCTTTCAGCAGGTGTGTACACAGCACTATGTCCTAGGGCAATTTCCCGTGTTGCTGGCCACAGCTCTGTAGAAATATGGAAATCACGGCTGCTACACACAACTCATTTGAGGACTGATCATCATACTTCTAACTGCTAACCTAACATTACTAAACTGAAAGTACAAAAATATGGCAACTGGAGCTCTGGAAGGCAAGTGTACAACACTGACACTTCTTAATCATGCATGATTAAAAAGAAGGTATGCACTATCAGAAAATGCATCTTATAAGTTTGGTATTAAATTTCAAATTCAATTAGATTTTGAGAAAGATTTTCAACTGTATCTAAGCCACATGAGAGTGTATGAAAACTCCACTAAATAAAGAAAAAGGAATGCTACTATATTACGCAGGTGGCATATAAAAACAAACATGCAACCTTTACATAAGACCACACATTTTGTGCCATGTTTTCATTTAGTTTTGTAATCAGTCCAGTAAAGTCTTACTCAGTAGGGTGTATTAAAACATCAACAAGAGCTTCATGCCTTGGATTTGAAGTTAGTAAAGCTTTTCTTACTAAAAAGACTGCAAAATATGAGGCCAAGCCAAACAGCACCTTGGACAGAGACTGAAGAAGATTTTAAGTAAAAAATAAAATAATTGCCAAAACAGCAGTGATGCCTTTCAATAGGATTAATATTTGATTAATTGGTACCTGCACTAAAAATGAGTATTTAATCACAGGGGTTTTTTGTTTGTTTCAGTTTTGGGGGAGTGTTTAATTTTTTGTTTGTTTGTGGTTTGTGGGGGGTTTTGGGTTTTTTGGAGTTTGGGTTGGTTTTTTGGAGGGTTTTTTTGATTTACATAGGAGCACTAAAAAGAGTATTACCCAGTGGAAGACCTGGAGAACCAAAGAGCTGCACAAGTTGAAAAGCAAATCCAGATGATAAGGGAAGTCCCAGAAAACGACATTTCATCTCCACATCTTTCTTATCTTCAAGTTGTGAGGCTTCTGCTGGCTCAGGGTCATCTGCTTCAGGCACATTTTCACTGAAGCTTGCCAATAAACTAGAATCTTCTAGATATTCAGAAACAACTTTAACAGAAGACAAAATATCTGGTTCGTTATTTGTAACCTCTGAAGAAACTTGTTCATTCTCACCCTCTTTTAAGCAACAACAGGTAGTTGATAAAAAAGTTCTAGCTTGCTCCTCCTTCATCCTGGAAACTACACAAACCTTGCAGGAGTATTTTGGCATAGGAGAAGATTGTCCTAAATTAATGTGAGAAATATCATGTAACAGAGCATCTGCATCCGGGGTGGGTAAAGAAGAGGTTGCCTCAGTGCCACTGTAAGGTGCAGAATATTCCTTCAGTGCACGGTTCTGTTCACATTTCTCTCCACAGTCCTTGCTTCGAAAGCTCTTTTGCCCCGCTTCCAAAACACTTCTTTGGAGGACATAATCTTTTATTGTTACTTCACTCCCTCCCTCTGTACTCCCAGCAATCTGTCTTGGTAGATTAAACTTTGGTGCCAAGTTGACAATTCTTCTGTATCTTTTCCTCTTCAATGTAATTGGTGCAGCATCATTTCTTTGAACTTCACTGGAACACCGCAGGAAGGTGGCCCTGGCTTCCACAGGGGAATCAAAGTGCACTTCACCACCTGGAGACGCCGACAGACCATTACTTATGACATTGCCAACCTCCTCGGTCACTGTTACCTGATGGTTTTCCTTTACCAATCCTTCACTTGACCAACAGCAATTTAGCGGGGTTGAACTGTTCATATGAGTCTGTTTAGGCTTCCTCATTTTGGGGGGTCTTTGTTCACCTACAAATTTATCCTCAGACCAAGAAGAGAGAGAAACCTGTGTATCAAAGCTAAGCTGCAATTCCTCAGCAGGTAAATTAAGTGAAAAAAAAGCCCAGGTACTAGAGCTATTCTCTTCTGCTTTTAATGCACCTTTGTCCTCTGTGTTATGATTAAGCATGTTATCATGTACATTTGAACTGTAACACTGAGAGATTTCTTTTTCTTCATCATTTAAACTCAACTGCTTAGCTTCTATGTCAGGTTCACATGTAATTTGATGTGACCCGAGTTTGTTTTCTGTGCTTAATAGTGGCGTGTTATAATCTTCAGAGATGCCTTTTGTTTCCTGGATGGAATTTTTATCATTGCTTCTTTTTAGGAAACTGCTTCTGCAAAGATTTTCTTTGTGTCTTTGATTTGTTTCCTCATCATCAAATGCATTTTTGGTTAGCTTTTCAGTAGAAAAAGGCTTTACATCTATTAGAAGTGAACTGTCACTTTCTACAGGCAATTCCCTTTTCAATGCACTGTTTGATGTTGTTGAGACCTCAGACACAGCAATGGGAAACCTTTCTCTTGAAACTACTGCAGCTTCTTCTAGGCTTTCATCATCACCATTAGGCTGCTCTTCACAAAGTGTTACTCGATCCTCTGGACTTTCACTGAATGTACATAATGATTTGCTGTTTTCTTCTTCTGAATCATCTTCTTCACTTTCTGACGTGTCCTGGTCATCTGGAATTGGATGATGAGCTGCTCCGCCTAACATTTTATTTGTAATTTCCGTACTATTGCCTTTCACTTTTTTGTTTCTTTTTCGCTTTTTCCTCAGCTTTGCTTTTGTCAACAGGTGCCCAGGGTTCTTCTTCAAAATTGTCTTCCTATGTGAAAAATAAACAAAAAAAAGTAAAAGAAGAAGAAANAGGGGTTTTTTGTTTGTTTCAGTTTTGGGGGAGTGTTTAATTTTTTGTTTGTTTGTGGTTTGTGGGGGGTTTTGGGTTTTTTGGAGTTTGGGTTGGTTTTTTGGAGGGTTTTTTTGATTTACATAGGAGCACTAAAAAGAGTATTACCCAGTGGAAGACCTGGAGAACCAAAGAGCTGCACAAGTTGAAAAGCAAATCCAGATGATAAGGGAAGTCCCAGAAAACGACATTTCATCTCCACATCTTTCTTATCTTCAAGTTGTGAGGCTTCTGCTGGCTCAGGGTCATCTGCTTCAGGCACATTTTCACTGAAGCTTGCCAATAAACTAGAATCTTCTAGATATTCAGAAACAACTTTAACAGAAGACAAAATATCTGGTTCGTTATTTGTAACCTCTGAAGAAACTTGTTCATTCTCACCCTCTTTTAAGCAACAACAGGTAGTTGATAAAAAAGTTCTAGCTTGCTCCTCCTTCATCCTGGAAACTACACAAACCTTGCAGGAGTATTTTGGCATAGGAGAAGATTGTCCTAAATTAATGTGAGAAATATCATGTAACAGAGCATCTGCATCCGGGGTGGGTAAAGAAGAGGTTGCCTCAGTGCCACTGTAAGGTGCAGAATATTCCTTCAGTGCACGGTTCTGTTCACATTTCTCTCCACAGTCCTTGCTTCGAAAGCTCTTTTGCCCCGCTTCCAAAACACTTCTTTGGAGGACATAATCTTTTATTGTTACTTCACTCCCTCCCTCTGTACTCCCAGCAATCTGTCTTGGTAGATTAAACTTTGGTGCCAAGTTGACAATTCTTCTGTATCTTTTCCTCTTCAATGTAATTGGTGCAGCATCATTTCTTTGAACTTCACTGGAACACCGCAGGAAGGTGGCCCTGGCTTCCACAGGGGAATCAAAGTGCACTTCACCACCTGGAGACGCCGACAGACCATTACTTATGACATTGCCAACCTCCTCGGTCACTGTTACCTGATGGTTTTCCTTTACCAATCCTTCACTTGACCAACAGCAATTTAGCGGGGTTGAACTGTTCATATGAGTCTGTTTAGGCTTCCTCATTTTGGGGGGTCTTTGTTCACCTACAAATTTATCCTCAGACCAAGAAGAGAGAGAAACCTGTGTATCAAAGCTAAGCTGCAATTCCTCAGCAGGTAAATTAAGTGAAAAAAAAGCCCAGGTACTAGAGCTATTCTCTTCTGCTTTTAATGCACCTTTGTCCTCTGTGTTATGATTAAGCATGTTATCATGTACATTTGAACTGTAACACTGAGAGATTTCTTTTTCTTCATCATTTAAACTCAACTGCTTAGCTTCTATGTCAGGTTCACATGTAATTTGATGTGACCCGAGTTTGTTTTCTGTGCTTAATAGTGGCGTGTTATAATCTTCAGAGATGCCTTTTGTTTCCTGGATGGAATTTTTATCATTGCTTCTTTTTAGGAAACTGCTTCTGCAAAGATTTTCTTTGTGTCTTTGATTTGTTTCCTCATCATCAAATGCATTTTTGGTTAGCTTTTCAGTAGAAAAAGGCTTTACATCTATTAGAAGTGAACTGTCACTTTCTACAGGCAATTCCCTTTTCAATGCACTGTTTGATGTTGTTGAGACCTCAGACACAGCAATGGGAAACCTTTCTCTTGAAACTACTGCAGCTTCTTCTAGGCTTTCATCATCACCATTAGGCTGCTCTTCACAAAGTGTTACTCGATCCTCTGGACTTTCACTGAATGTACATAATGATTTGCTGTTTTCTTCTTCCGAATCATCTTCTTCACTTTCTGACGTGTCCTGGTCATCTGGAATTGGATGATGAGCTGCTCCGCCTAACATTTTATTTGTAATTTCCGTACTATTGCCTTTCACTTTTTTGTTTCTTTTTCGCTTTTTCCTCAGCTTTGCTTTTGTCAACAGGTGCCCAGGGTTCTTCTTCAAAATTGTCTTCCTATGTGAAAAATAAACAAAAAAAAGTAAAAGAAGAAGAAATAAATTCCAGTAACTATGTATTAGTGGTGTTCAATTTGAAGAATAGGTACTTCATGTTAATATGATGATCAAACAGTCCATCTGCTTTTTAAAATAGATTCTCAGATAAAGCCTCCTATTGATTAAACAAATGTACAACTTACAATTCAAAACAATCTTGGACATTTAAAACCAATTTAAATAAACATAGCTGCCATCTCACTAACTTAGCTTTAAAAAAGTATCACAAATCTTTGCAAGACCAAACAACATGTTTGTGGATGTCTTTCTAAATGTTTGAATAATAGATACTACAGAGCTACTGCTGTTCTGAAACGTCATTAAATGTCATGCTGAGCAGAAAGGTACTAAGTGGAGAATATAGTAAGAAAATTTAATCCATTACAAGATAAGCTGGACTCAAATTCAAAACATACTAATCAAAAATCTGAACAATGTAGAGTGACTACAGTGACTCTTGATATTTACTGCTCAGTGTATTATGTGTAGATGCATATGTATTTGGAAAAATATTTCATGTATTATTTTGTTGCTAATAAAATAATACACTACAGAAAAACTAACACAGTTGTAGATATTTACTTACAACTTATTCTGCAGCTCTTTTTCAGAGCATCTTATTTTTTTGTCTGCACTTTGCATTGAATTTAACAGATAGGAGCCCTAACAGTGACTTTGCTGAAATCTTGATGTTCGCCCGTCAGCCCGCTAATCAACACATGTAAGAAAAAAGCAGTCCAGAAATCTAACTTCTCCCTATGCAACTCCTCAGAGAGAGATGAGATTTTCAAAGCTAAGTTTGACTGACAAATATTTGGATCAAAGATCTGCTCCTTTTCTGTAATTCTTCGTTCAGGATGGTACTTCACATAACACACTAAAGCAAACAAAGCTGTAGCTAGAAGAATTACAGGGTAAAATTAGTTATTTTCTAGGTATTTATATGTAACGCAAGCTGATTTAAGTGCTGTATTCTGAAACTCTTAAGAAATAAGTTTTAAAAAAAGGGGTGACTAAGCATGTGAAGGGAAAGCCAGAGTCACTAGTAGGCAACCTGGGACCTAAAGGTCACCTATGGAAACCTATCCTTACCCTTTATCCATTCTTAAATTTATTCATTGTTAGTCTCACATAAATTCTTTCTAATTCAAACTCTACAAAGCAAAGCCTCCTAATTCTGAGTGTGAAGCACATCAGCAGCCTTCAAAATAGCCACAAAGTCACTTGACTGGAAAAGGATTCACAAGTCTTGGTGCATTGATATTGCTGCAAACAAGCACTATGGATCTCCAAAAAGATCTTGTTGGAAAGCACAAAAATTTTATTGCCCTATAACAGCACCCTACTAAGAAATAGGACTTCCTTCAAATGTTGGCATCTAAGTCCACTTGGTGAAAACTGACTGCCCCTTTTCCAAATCAGTGTATTTTCAATACAGCGCCCTATGGTTTAAGTGCAGATGTCTATACTGAAGGTGCTTGAAGTTAGCCAAGACAAATTCCACCCTGCTCACAATACATTCCCTACTCAGCAACATGCCACCTTTCTCCTCCAAAAAAGAGACATGGAACACCAGGCAGTTTTAGGATTGAAGAGATCGTATTTGTCTACTGAATTAAAGTATATAAAAGTGAAGCATCTGTAATGGTAGTTGGAGACACTACTTTCTATAGCCCAGATTTTCAGAAATCATATACTAATCACAGATAAATTCTTAAATCCTGACATTAACTTTCTTCTTCGGTGATGAAAATTTGTGACTTGAAAGTGGTTTTAGAAGAGGAAATTTTCTAAAGTTTTCAGAAGCATAAAAACCCCTTACCAGTGAAATAGAAAATAATGTCCCATTTTTAATTGTTTTTAATAGAGGGGGGAATAAATCGTCAGACTTGTGCACCAATGCGGAGAAGAACTTAGTACTGTACATAAAGGCTGCCATAGCAATTCTGCAGAAATCCTCTTGCTTGCCGCTCACTTCTCCCAGGTGTGAATTTCTGCTGCTGCTGCTGGAAATGAACCTTATTACTGATTCAAGCATATTTCTGGTGCCTGACTCCTGACACATCTGACAAACTTTCTTAGGCTAGGACACTACACCAAAAGGTACTGTAGAACCGAGCCTCTTTTTCTCGTTTCTGCAAAGAGGTCAGCACATTTATTTCCTCTCCTCACCATTAATTCTGAATCTGGAGGGAAAACCACACTGGACAGGGTTCACTTTAGAATGCAAGAACAGCAGAAATACATCTGCCAAATAATGGATGAAGAACCACTGGATGATCCAGAGAAACTAACAGCTGTAATTGCATTGAAATTGTTGCATGTAAAAATAAAAATGACTGCAAATGTTGATGATTTAGCATACCTGCATACGACCTTCAATAGTGACACTCAACAGTTCATAATAAATGCAACATTTCATTTCTGTGCTTTGGAAACAGAAGTTTTGCAGCAGCTCAGCAAAATCAGTTTTCTAAAGGTTCAGATTTGTTAAAGAAAGGACTAAGGCAAAAAGGAAAGAGATAGACTACTAAGTGCAGAATAATAAAATTTATTATTCTTCACTTTTTCAGACAACTGCTTTTTGCTAACTGATTCTAAGAAAATACTACCCCAAAGAAACACTAACGCATCACGATGGTATAACTAAAACTTTCCTGCTTGGGTTATACCCAGTATCATGTTAAGGTTTTTGCATCTAATGAAGCAAATTGTCTACTATTTTTCTTTAGTTTTATCTTAGGTCCCCCTCTTCTAGTCCACCTAACATGCCTTTTGAGGAGTTTGTCTCATTGTAAAACCATATGGCACACAAACACCAAAAAAATTCAAGGGACAGCATGGAGATAGACTTCTCTTCTTTACAGGGGCATTTGCTAGCAATTGTTTTTAAACACATACAACACACGCAAAAAGAAAAAGAAAAAAGGTGCCATTTCAGTTTATATTTAAATTTTGCTGTATATTATGCATTAAAAACCCCAAATCAGAAATAAACAGACCTGAAAAAATGTAGTAGTATTTTTGTTGAAACAGGAATTAATTTTCTGTAACAACACTTGGAAATTTCTCAGCCTATCACTTTAGACAATATTAAACACTTTTTTGCCATAACTCTGTTACACATGACTTCAAGGTTGTAACTCTCAGCTCGACTGAGAGTCAGTGCTCAGATGACTCTCTTTACTGGAGAAAAAAAAAGCATTTTCATGATTGCTAAGGCGGAACATGCAAGGTAAATAATCTCAAGAAGTTAGTCACATTTTGCTGAAAAATGGCAAAACCAGAAAAGAGTTAGCTATTTGCAGCTGTACAAACTTCAGTTCTAGCATACATCTAAGCTGATGTCTGCTCAAAAATGCCCATAGTCATTGCTGTAATGAAATATAGAGGAACCAATAAATTTAAAAAGCAACGCTATATGACATTTCGCAATGACGTAGGTACTCTTTCAGAAATGTATGTTATCACTAATGTTCAAAGTCTCTGGAGCGGGTTTTCAACATCAAAGTAATAGTGCTGCTTACATAAAATGGCATTTCCTGGGATACAATTCACCTTCTCTGCCTGGTAAGTTCAAGTGCATAGCTGAATTCCTTGTGACCTAACTTTACTTCAAGCAACAAATAGAAATGGAAGTTATAATTTTGGAATAATAAAAAAAAAGTCATGGTACCAGACTTTCTGTTACACATCTTGCCTTTAATACTGAAATGAGTGTCAGCATCACTGGGCTTCCTGAAAGGTGAAATCCCACAACCCCTGGCTTTTGCTGGCTCCACCGCCCTCCTTGTGGGTGGTTTTACCTGCCTGAGTCAGCTTGAAAAGAAATCAAGTACTTGCTTGCTGTTGAGCTAATTTAACTCACCCAAGCAAGAAGTAAAATAAGTGTCTAGCTAACACAAAGGAAGTGGTTGGTGGAAGCAAGGTGACCGCTTTCAGTAGCAACATGTTAGGCTACCTCACAGCCCATCTTGAGGAAATTTACCATAAATGATTTGTAAGACGTGTTACAGTGCTTCAAATTAATGCTCCCACCCCAAATCAGTAAAGATCCTACTAATTGGATTGAATCTAAACTAACTCGGACTTTATTATTATTTGCCTCTCAACAGCATTGCCATCATAAAATATTCTTTCACAACACTCAAAGAGCTACTCCAGTCTACAGGATTGCCTTTTCATCTCAAGGCTGAACAATGCTTCTCCCAGCCTCTCCTTGTATATCACGTGCTCCAGGCCCTGGCCACCCTCTGCTCAATTCCAGTATGTGACATCTGATTTGTACCTGGGAACTCAAATATTGACATTCTCAACAAAGGCACCACAAACTAATCAGGTGAAAGACAAACTCATTTAAGTTCTTTACAGCTCAATTCCCTATAGAGCAGTAGAAAGTTAAACCATAGTTAGCTATCTTTACTCACAATAAAATCTGTCCTCAAGACCTAGGACCAAAAAGGGCAGCATTATGGACATAATGTAAGTACTCATTACTGGAAACAAGAACTCGGTCTAGACTGCTGGAACAAAACAGAAACAGAATGAAACACAATGCTCTGTGTCTTCTGTGTACACATACACAGAATTCCATTTATACTCCTATATATAATGCAATTCTGCTGCACAGCCATAAGCAGTCTTCTAACTGCAGTCTTCATAAAGCGAAAACAGTTTTGAAATTTTATCAGGTATACTTCACTGACCATCTTGCACACATACCTAACAGCTGCAAAAAGCTGCAAATGAAGCTCAAATATGTTCACCTGTCTTGCTTCAGGTAGAAGATCTGATGCCTATACTTCTGTTGCCAAGATCCCTGTAAAGCAGCGTATGCACCTTACAAGCAATACAGGAACACTATCAGGAAAAATACTAAATGGGGGAAAAGTAACATAGTCAATCCACTCCTAAGTCAGGTTCATGAGCCTTCAGAAACTCTTCATAGTTAAGAGCAAGATGTGGGATAAACTGTTCAGTAACTTCTTATAGACTATTATAACTTATAGTATAGGTTACCAAAACCTATGGCTGTTGAGTAAAGGAAAAAAAAAATACTTAGAAGTATCACGAATAAAGTAACAGCCAAAGAGCATTATAGGCCCATAACTAAAACTGATTTGTAAATGATACAATAAACTCCTTAGAAATAAGCAAATGGTTATTCAGTCAGCTAAAGCAGAACTCCTTGGTCTGTTAGCAATTTAAGAAGAGAGTAAACAACATCCACAAAGAATTCATGCTTTTTAAAATCAGTAGGGTTAGACAACATGCAAACACATGTTTCAAAAGTTTTGCTCATAAAATATTTTTCTACTGTGTTTCCATAAAATTCTACAATACTTACGGGATTAGTATCAGGAAAATATTTAACAGAGGACAAGCAGGACGATCCACACAATTATAAAACAGTTACTCTGGTATCAGTTTGAGGGACCACAAAAGAAAAGCTGATTTCAATTAACAGCCCAGAAAAGAAAAATACTTAACANAAAAAAAAAAAAAAAAAAAAAAAAAAAAAAAATCACTTCCTGGATACAATATATTCTGACTTGGCACAACCATGGTATTGTTGTCAGTAAGGTACATATTAAATGGACTGACAGCCTACCTGAGAAATGAAGAAGCGGCTTTATCATTTAAAAGGAAACTGCAAAGGCCCATTCCCAATGCAATACTTCAATGCTTTTATTATCCTTGATCTAGAATGACATTGACAGTCTCATCTCAAGCTAAAAACACCACATGCTGCTTCTCCATAACTACACAAATAAATTAGATTAATTTGAGATGATCTGACCTTGAGAAACTCTCTACTTTATCATCTAAATACTTAAAAGACCAGCTATGTTTTCACATATTTTCCTGTGAACTCAAAATAAGCTGATTTACAGCTAATTAGCCTATAAAAAGAAAAAAAAACCCAAATAATTGATGTACAAGTAGATTCTCACCTCAGAAATTATTACTAGCTTTAATCTCTGGTCTTGCTTTTATTTCAATTTTATGAACTGCATTTCACCACTATGTCTTCTTATTATTCTTTACTAGGAATTGTAATACATGTCTCTGTTCTTTTGTATGGAAACACCCTCAATTCTCAACATATACATAGTCATCTCCATGATGTGCGAGCACAGAGGGAAAACATTTCTTCCAGAAACCTTGACTGCTAGGAGGAAGCAGCAGTTAAACGTACAGGTATCACACATGAATGTGAAAATACAATAGTAACTTTTTTCTATTTCACTAAAAATGAATCCTACTGGTCAGCTCAAAGAAGAAAATACCAACAAGAGTCTAAATTAGGTCAGGGAAGACAGACACAAAACAATCAAATATAAATGTTATGGGTCCTATCTCAGATAGACAAAGCCTGGTTTTCTGTTACATATTAGCAGAGGAACAAAGAAATTCCCATCTCTGCAGCAGGTTTCAAGAGATGGATGACAAGAGACAAAATCTTGGCTTTCTTAAAGACAAAAACCTTAAAAAAAAAAAATTATGGAGCATGGCAAAACAGGTTAAAATGAACCCAAAGAGGACATGATTACAAGAACAGAAAACAGAATTCCTCACAGGAGATCATTTAACATCACATTAAAAAATAAAAAATAAAGAAGTGTTACATGAGATTGTCGCAGTTTAACCCCAGCCAGCAGCTCACCACTACACAGCCACTCACTCACTCCCCCCACAGCGGGACGGGGTAGAAAATCAGAAGAGTAAAAGTGAGAAAACTTGTCAGTTGAGATAAAGACAGTTTAATTGGTAAAGCAAAAGCTGTGCACACAAGCAAAGCAAAACAAGGAATTCATTCCCTACTTCCCATGGGCAGGCAGGTGTTCAGCCATCTCCAGGAAAGCAGGGCTCCATCACATGTAACAGTCACTTGGGAAAACAAACTCTGAACGTCTCCCCCTTCCTTCTGCTTCCCCCAGCTTTATATGCTGAGCATGACATCATATGGTAGAATATCCCTGTGGTCAGCTGGGGTCAGCTGTCCCAGCTGTGTCCCCTCCCAGCTGCTTGTGCACCCCCAGCCCACTGGCTGGTGGGGTGGTGTGAGAAGCAGAAAAGGCCTTGGCTCAGTGTGAGCACTGCTCAGCAGTGACTAAAACATCCCTGTGTTATGAATGCTGTTTTCATCACAAATCCAAAATAGCCCCATACTAGCTACTATGAAGAAAATTAACTCTATCCCAGCCAAAACCAGCAAATATGTCTTGTAGGGTTTGGTTTTGTGGGTTCCAGGGTGGGGTTTTTTTGTGTTTTGGCGGGTTTAGTTTAATTTGTTCATTTTTTTTTCTTTTCCAAACAACACAAAAGAACACAATCATCTGTCAAAGACAAGGCTGATGAAAACTTCTCATAATTCAGGAATTAAACTAATTGAACAAGAAACAGCAGTCTAAATGAAGCACAAGAACTATTTTTTCTATAGCATCATGTAATCCTATAGAGCTGATGTTAACTAGTCAGCTATATGAACCAAATTATCTATGTTCCGCAAATTAATTCTCATTGAAATTTCATGCTTAGAAGAGTACAATGTTAAAACTACAGCTGATTATCTTACACTATTCTGTTTAAATTTACTTACCAAACATCTCACTAGTTTGAAGTATGCAGCTGATACTTAGAATTTGCATTTGTAACATTAAAGTTCTATGCATTAGTTACATTAAAAAAGAGTTCTCACACTATTATAATTTCATGAAATATGATGAACTAGCAATTTACTAAAAAGCTAAAACAACAGGCAACCTTCACTCTAGGTACATTATTATCATTGACAGCCATATTGCATAAAAACTATGCCACGCAGTAAAAATTTTTAGATTCCCCAGTCTAACTAAACAGTGAGTTCTTACATTTCTAGTACACACTTTTTGACAAAATAAGTAATCTTCCTCATTTGTAAGGGAGCTGAAGAAATTAAATACCTGCAACATGTATTTCACATAATCTTTTTATTATTTTTACATATAAACACTGTAGGGTACGAGGAACTTCTGCCTGAGATATACGCATGACTGAAATATGAATATACCATGAAACAATTAGACAGTAATTCCATTGTGTTTTCATCTACCACGTCATGGTACTTACCTTGGAAAACAGCTTTACAGATGAAGCAGTTTACAATAAATATTTGATATAGTGCCAAGTTACAAAGTATTCCTTTCTTGTTATATGCCCTTTGCAAACTGCAAGCGTATGATTGATTGACATGCTTTGCATATCAAAAATACTCACCATCCACCAATAATTTATTAAAAAGATAACACCTAAAAATGCTGTACCGTTTTAAAATGGTATGAAATCACATATTTAAATACAAATTTCAGTTAAAGGAAACTTAAGTAACAACTAAGAACTGAAGACAGAAGATACCAAAAATATATCATAAAACCAATTTTCAATAATCAGTTCTTTTTTGTCATACCTTAGGATACTGTGAATATTATATAAAGCCTCAATAAATTCTGTCACTTAATTATGGCTTAAAGTAATATATAGTAAATAAAATGAGTCTTTCTAAAACCTTTTTATCTTCATCCCACTTGAAATATGCTTTCATGTTTAAATATAAAAACTTCAGGATAACTAAACTATTACAGAGCATTTACAATGATCTCCATGATTCTTTTGAGACATGGAAAAAGTTAACCATGAAAAATAAAATACAGTAACATAATTGGTATGGATAACAGAGAATTATGGAACACAATTAATAGCTGTAGAGATTATTGTATATATATACACACACATAATTCAATATAATAACAATCCATATGCTACTGAAATTTTAAAAATTATTTTTCAAATAATTAAAATGATTACTAGAACATGAAACTGTACACTTAAACTTTTTTAATTAATAGACTCTCTTATGAAATGTTATTGCAGATATACATTAAATTGTACACATTTAGATTTGCACAATAGCTGTAGAACACCACAGAAAGATACTTCATTATATAACTGGATCTTCAACTTTCATGGTATTCAGACTTTAAAGATGAAGTAATTTTTATGGCCTATTCAAAAATTGTCTATAAGTTTAAAAAATTATGCTGGCTTTGGAATGTTCCTAATTCTGATGGCTATTACACCAAGTTAGTAATAAAAACCCATGAAAATTCTTTTAGCTACATACTCATATTCTTGACAAAACTTCCTATTCAGGATTTACTCATTTAGCGTACAAGGAAAACAAACATATTTAGACCTGAAGATAGGTTATTTTAGCTGGCAGGTTAGTAATAACAGTCATCTGCATAAAAACATAAAAGCCTGAAAATAATAAAAACGGTTGCACTGAACTACTAAAACAACACTAAAGACAAATACGTTTTATTAATACAGCAAGCTGTTAAAAAGCAAGCAAAGTGAAAACTTACAAATTCATAATTTTTTAAGAGAAAAAGGGCAGTAAATAAGTCAATCTCCATGCTGGCTCATTCCTGTTTATGTTCTAACCAGATAACATTGGCTGTGCCAAAATTAGAGATGCAACATGGTTTTACAGAATTATATCCACTATTTATACTGAATTGATGTATCCCAGCTGTAGACTGGGACTTGACAGCCTAATGCTTTAGTACTTAATTTTTATTGTAAGTGAAAGAAGTTGACTTTGAAAGACATACCTGTGAAATTTTGGGGGTTTAGTGTTAAAATTTAGGGGTTTTTATTCAGCACAAAAAAGTTGGTGGTGTGCAGCCACCATCATTGTTTATATACTACTACTGAGAACAAACAAATAAAAAAATAATTCAGGTTACACAGTTTAAGGCTGGTGAATACTGTATCAGCACAATGTTGCTTTAGCTGCCAGATGAGCTTCTGAGATAAAAACAAAACCTCTACATCCAAAACCAGAAAATACATGCCAGAATTTCTCCAATTGGCCATACATGCTAAATAGAACAAAAGGACAATCCAGAACATAATTGTTAAAAAAAAAAAATCTCATAAAAGATATGGAGACTAAATGGCAATCACTAAAATTTGTTATTACATAAATAACCTCTTCTTCTGGGGTTTTAAAAAAAACTGCTCAACAGTTACTTGATATATGACAACCTCATTGTCTTAGGTTTACGAAGGAAGACTCTGCTGTACATGTCATACTATATTAAATATTTTACTAAAATCACAGTTATTACAACTGTAACAAATACAGTTTTAAAAAACATTTACTGTACAATTTTATTTACATGCAAGTCCATTAAAAGAACAACCTCCAGAAGAAAATGGTCTTGAAATAGGCCTATTTAAAACACAGAAGATCCATTACTTTGTTGGAGGTGATGATGTGTTTTAGAAGGGCAAGTAATATTATTAACTGACTGGAACTGTGTTATCGGCTACCGGAAATACTGAAAGAATTCCATAGGTCTGTATTGCCTCCCCACCTATGTCTTCGCTGCAGAGGTGGCCTTTGTGTGCTTTTGTGGGGAGGTACCACTGAATTCATGACAATAGGTACGGATATTTGAAATTCATATCGTTCCAACATCTGAGCAATCTTCTCACGAGTGACCCCATGTTTATTCCTCCTATAAAAATAAAAATTTAAATAAATTGTCTGGTATGTTTATATGTTTACAGTCTTTTAAAAAAAACCCTCTAATTTCACAATATTTTTCCTCACTTTTCATATTTGAAATGTCACTTTTATTACACTGTATTCTCACTCTCTCAGTATTCAACTTATATTAAGGTTCATTCTAATAATTTACTACTACATATATTAAATAACAGAAAACAATACAAATACAGAAATGTGATGTTATTTACCAGGACTGTGTACCTAAATAATCCTAGAAGGACTTTGCTTTCTATTTATGAATTACTTTTTACATGGTATACTAGCTAATGAGTAGAGGGATGAATAATATTGTAGACTATTACTTATGAAAGTGATGTTCAAACTAGCACTAAAAAAATTAAACTACATGGTTTAAAGACTTAATGACAGAATATTTTCTCATCAATTAATCTCTGTATAAAATAAGGAGCAATTGTAGTTTTGAACCAGAACAGCATGCTCATGAGACCTTTATATACTTAGTCCTACTGATACTTGCTGTAAAATCAGAAATGTACCAAAACACACATAAGGGAAGAGAGGCCATAAGTGTTGTCCTGTTTGTGCAGTGTTTAGTGAACAGCTACTTTCAGTGAGAACTTGGCCTATTAAGAACCTGAGACATTAGAGATTACTTTGGAATGGATTTGTCTCCTTAGTATCTGTGGAATACGATCTTAAAATCCATGATAGCAGAAAATTTTGGTCTCTGCCAGGAAGAAAGCCATGAGGCTCATGCATAAACAATGTCAAAGAATTGCCAAAACTGTAAAAGAACTGAATTTAAAAGAATAGATACAAAACAAACCAAACGTTTTGATAGTGTAGACAAGCGTTGATAACCCAATATATTCTTATCACCAAGAAACCTTGTCCAAGCTGAATTATTACCAAGTCATACCAATAGAGAACATATGCCTGCATCTTTGTGCTTTCTGCCAGGGACAGAAGAGCCATGGGCCTCCTTACCAACTTGCTCAGTTCTATAGAGAATAGATCAATACTGGGAACAAACAAGCTATACTGGAAAAAGGCTACTCTATACAGAAATATTTTAAAAGACTAACCTCCCCCCCACCCCACCCCGAGTTCATGCATATTACTACAACAAAGTACATATCAAGTTGACGAGGGTTTAAAGCATACTGTATGTAGCAGGCTAGTTTCATATTCAGAATGGAATGGTGATCTTGGAAGTATTCAGAATTATGCTGGCTCCTTAAGGTGTTATTTTATCAGCTGGCTTTCTGGGAAGAAAAGGATGAAGTAGAACATTTCTCTTGTAGACACTCTTTCTTCCCTGAGACAACATCAGAAGCTAGAGCGATCATCACAAGCAGCTCATTGTTTAAATGCTACTAATTTCCACATTGTGCTAAAGAAGTCCAGAAGCAGCATCATGCTGAACGTATCAGTTAACAAGTCTTAACAGTTTTGGTTTTATTCATTAATATTAACAAGGTTAATGACAGAGGAAAAAAACTAAGAGGAAGTCCAAGTCCTTTCATGCCAAATGGTGGAAGCACAAAATTATTCAGTATTTTCAGTATCTTAGTACTCCTAGAAAAAGATTACAGCCTCAAGGGCATAAAGTTCACATTCATCCGCAACTGAATAGACTTGTGTATAACTTCATAAATGAGCAAGTACTTTTCCTTAAAGAACAAGGCAGGATAATAAAATCACCAACAGCAAAATTGCATTGAGCATAGAAATTAATTTATAAAAAAGGTAACAAATCTGCTGTATAGTGTCATTTAATACCAAGATCTCCTCTTCAGGCTTGTCTTTACTCAGCCTTTGATGGCTTGGCTATCCTGAAAGAGCATAAAGCCATCCATCCTTAACCAATACAGACGTACCAACAAAAGCTCCTAACAGACAGCTACACTTTGGAAGTTGGCTTTGTTTGGAGGAACACAGAATCTCTTGATAAAAGCAAAGTTCTGTCACTATGAAATGCTTCTAAACTAGAAGATTCTGACATACCAATATACTGGCAAAGTAATCCGGCACAGACATTACTACTTATAAGAATCAGCACAAGTTTGATGAAGTCAATACCAAATTGCAGTTTTATAATTACACTGAAGGATAAAGGATTATATTAAACATATCTGCATTTCACTTCTGTGTCAAGTTAGACAGCAGGTAACTTTTTAAAAATTAAAACAACATCTGTACCAAAATACAGATTATACATGGGATACATATCATTCCCTAAAAGCTAAAATCAAAAGCATACTTTTTTAAAACAACCATCTCCTTAGAAAGCATACAAACATGACAGAGGATAATTTCTTCATCCAACCCTGATTAAACACTTGAAGAAAATAATAAAAAACATTCTCTCTTCTACCAGTGATTTTGCCACTCTTTTGTTCTTTCACCTGCAGTTTTCAAGATTTCCTACAAAAGTTATCAAAGTACAAAATCCTTTTATAGAAAGGTCTAAATGCCATGCAAGAAGGTCTTGACCACTACCGCAAGGCATATGTTTGTAGAGTCAAGATGTTTTCACAGAAGTTATGTGCACAAAACTAAACTAAAAGCAAATCACTCATGAAGGAGTCTAAAGATAATTTGTACCTCAAAGGCACACTGGAAGAAAAAGACATTGACATCTGTTTCACACTAAAACATCTGTCACATTCTTGAAATCAGGAATTCGCACCCCATGCTGACACAGAGAGCCTTTTCACAGATTTCTCAAACACACTATGCAGTGGCAGAAACAACCCTACAAAAATTATATATAGAAATCCACCTGACTTCTAGAATATTGGCATATTATATCAGTTGATAAAACTTACTAACAATCTAGACAGCACCACTAAAAACAGATAAATGACGAGCATGTATCCAAAATACAAGAAAAGTCTTTTGCTAATTAAAGCAGGAGCTAGTGTATTTTTTATTCCAACTGCCAGTCTTAAGTGTTGCTGTTGAGGAGGGAATTAGAATGTATGACTCCAGACAATTAATAAAATTACCCAGATTTATTATTAGCATAGTATCTGCCCAGATACTGCACAAAATGCTAAGCTCAAAATTCAAAAGGGGAATCCTCAAACTAGAATAACATCTCTATCATTATCTATTTCCCAAAACAGATGGATATGGGGAAAAAAAAAAACCCGCCTTAAAAACTGAGCCCTCTTCCCAAGCAATTGAAAAACAAAATGAAACCTCACATTACCACCTTTCCTAGACTCTCAAAAAATAAAGTTTGCAGACAATGGGACTCTATTCAAATATTTTAAAGCAACCAGAGATACTAAGACATTTCTAGGAAGCTCCTAAGAACTGGTAGCAGCACTTCCCAGTTCAAAGGTTTTGGGAAAGATATAAACTTAACTCCCACAATTAATGACTAGACAATGAAATTCAACGTTAACAACACTTCATGTTTGTTTGTCCTCTAACCTGGTAAGACCACATGAAAACAAGAATTTTCCCGGAAAATGAGTGTCTCATGGAAATCACACACTGAACATCTCAGAAATGTCTGATTACTAAGACAGCTTCTTAACTTGGCTGTGCTGCACCCCAAACTAGAAAAACTTACTAGAATTCATCCTACAAAGAGAGGACTCCATCTCTAAAAAAAAAGTTAGTTGTCACTTCAAAACAAAATGGGGAAAACTTTAAAAGGTGTATAAAAATAATAAAGTCCAAGTCAGTAATGTATTATACACACATCGTATACTGTAGAGGCTACTTCATGAAGCTGAACCAATTACAAGCTATCAGTTGGAACCATATAAAAGGGACAATCAGTGAGGGAACTCTTTGTGATGAACCATGAAAATATCACATTACATTTTAAGCAATGCAATATCCCTAAGTTGCTTGATACCTCACAGATTCCTTAAGAATATACATCTGAGACAAAAAGAGACATTAACCAGGAATAATAAGCAGCTTCCCAGGCACTCTCACAACCCAAAAGTCCAATGGCCTATGGTCCAACAGTACCCTAAGTCATTTCCTCTAAAGACTAGGGACAACTTCATAAAATCTTGAAATAGAATAAGCTAAAATATGGGCTTCCTTTTTAACCTTTCCTGATTAGTAATGGACTATTGTTCTTTGACACTGACACATCTATAAAAGTAGACAAAGCAAAGCACTTGTATTGACGCACTCTGCAAAACGCACAAATTCTTTCTATCTTCTCCCTATTCCTTCCCATGAGCATTTTCTAGTGACAAATTTCTCAGAATAATTATTCATTATAAGAGCAGCGATTCTTACAGGGGTTAATCATTTTGCTATTCATGTCCAACAAAATTTTACTAGCAACTTTTTAGGCCACAAAGACAGAACCTCTATTTATTTGTCTGTTTGTTTACCCATAACACTTCCCTTTAAAGGTATATCTCAAAATGCCTATTTAAATAAAACACATTTTATAGTAGCTAAGTATTTTTAAAGTATACTGAATAAAATATAACGTCCCACATATAGATTCATGTGTACATATTTATCTATCTCTATATATAAGTACAATTATTTCTGTAGTATAAACCTTACTTTTCTAATTCTTCAGGATCAAACTTCCACCAAGTATCTGGCTCATGGAACTCCACT
>VZTO01000959.1:745-34699 GCA_013400615.1 Syrrhaptes paradoxus | reverse complement strand
TTGTTTTGGTTTTTTTTTCACTTGTTGTGTAGTTGCATACAACTTCTTTTTCTCCTTTCCTTGTGTATGAAAGCGTTCTTCTAATCAAAACAAATCCATCTGCAGCACCTATTCTCCACTGTACTTCCAAGAGTTCTTGCTTGANAAATTGCCTTCCTTGCATATTGACACTCCAATTTACATAACAAAATAATATAGGCTGCAACAAGAATAATCAAAAGCATTCTGTATAAAATAACCTTCTCTGCTAGCAAATGTTTGTTATTTCTAAAGCTGTTCCTTCGGCAAATACAATAGGCATGCTTAGTTTTGAGTTAATGGACCTCCAAATAACATATTTTAGAAAGGTCATACCAATATTTTAAAACTCTGGTTCTTAGTATTTGTATATGTACTTCATTTGGCAGCACTATATGGATGCAACAATTATGCTTTCCCTTTTGATTGTCTTTATGATGATTTATCACCAGAAGGTACATCAGTGTTTTCCATGGTTGACATTAAAAGAGTATCCTGGGAAAAAAATCTTGAAGACAATACAGAATCTGATCCCCAGTGAAAAGGACTTGTGGAAGTATATTGATCAGTAATTTGGACACAATCTGCTTGAGATCACAGCCATAAATAATTTAGGTGTATACTCCACCTCATCATTGCAACAAGCCCTTGCCTGAGGTGAAGAGATATGCTAATACCAGTAATTATACATATTTATCTGTACATAGGTAGGTTTTTTGCTGAGCACCCTCACTGATTTACATATTACAATGTATCACTACAGATATATATCTCAGTTTTTCCTAGTACCCAGAAGCCATCCTTTGGTTCTTGAGTTTTGGGGTTCTTTGGGGTTTTTTTTAAAACTTAAAGAAACAATCACAGGTATTCACTGAGCACTTAGGCATAATATCTAGAGGCCACACTAATGAAAAAACAGATGACATTTATTTTTGTTTCTGTGAAATTAGGAGAAATAATAGTGTCTTTGCTTTATGTAGAGTGTTTTCAACTGCTAAATACCGAAAGAGATCTTTTTTTCTTGCTGACAAGACAATCTATTTGATTCTTGTAAAAATTTGCAAAGTGAGTATAATATTTCAGTCTGCATGTTTCTCCTGTTCTGCTTTCTAGCAAGGAAGTCAAAACAGACAAACAAAAAAGTTAATTAGAAGTAAGATACATTGCTATGCCTAACAATGAAAAGCAATGTCTTTTCTGCATGAAGGAATAGCTAATAGCAAAGAAAACTATAGCAAGAAAACAAATGGTGAAAAAACTTCCAAAGGCTTAAAGATGTGATTAATTATGCAAAAGACAAAGTATAAAACCAAGCATACACAAACATATGGCAATCTCCTTTGTCTCAGGAGTAAGTTAAGAATTTCACAGAAAAAGATTCTTTAAAAAATTATCTGAGTTTTGGCCCAATGAAAAACACAAAAGTGCAAGTTTACTTCCTCTTCTGAAACTCTGATTTTGATTTGAGCCACAGGAAATAAGTTAATAATATAGATTCTTTTCAAAAACATTGGTGTTGAGTTTTAGGAAAGGACATTATAGTCCCATTCCAAGCTACATGGAACATCCTTCACACAACTTCTCAAGCAGTAGCCCCACAAAATCCTGTTTCTCCATAGCTGGCTTTTCTCATTGACGCCACCTAATACAGGTCAAGAAAATCACGAAGAAAAAATTGTTTTTATGGGATTCCATGTCACTCTGTTACTACAGTGTTTTTTTCTTCAGATGAGCATGTGTTTTGTTTCTTGCCATTCAAAATAACAGCTATCTAATAACTTATTTTCTGTTCCAGAGAAAGTATATGCTAAGAAAGTTAAGTCTGCACAGTTTTATATTATATTGAAAGTATAAATTCTCCTTAAACAACCTACCTGGTTTACATTAATATTCTGTAGGTATCTCTATAAATAACTAACATGAACACAGAAATGTCAGAAAAAAAGTCTGTTTAGGATGGATATAGCACTATATTAAGTGCTATATAAACACAGAAGAAATAATACAAAACCTTAGCACATTTACTATGTAGTATCATAAAAGATAATAAGTTCAAGAAAATCACATGCATTGTTTAAAAGCATCAGAGACAGATATATTAGAGGAAGGTCGAAAAATTAAGGGGCTAAGGAAGTGGCTGCAATATACATACGATGCAGGAATAGGAGAAAGTTGTATGCAGAAAGTCCTTTTTTATCATGGAAGAGTATAAAGACTTGTCCCAAACAAATACTAAAAAAATAGTCATATGTTTACTGGCCATGATTTTAACCCAGTAATTGTCAACTATCGATAACGTTTTCCAAGAAAGCCAAGAAAAGTAACTTAAGTCTCCTGTACAGATAGAGGTTTAAGTTTGATTGTTTTTCAAAGCAAACTAATTTTCTTGAAAAATGAGAAAACTAAAACCTAAAAACTTTACTCTGAAGAAACTAAAACCATATGAAGTATACTGGTTTCACCTGTCAATTCATTTTGGAAAACAAAAATTTTTTTTAAGGTTTAACAGTTCTGTGGAAGTTTTAAACAGGAACACACGATTTCTTTCCCTCCTTAAGAACCACAGGCAGATTGAACACTCAGAACTGACTGATTACTCTGTTTGGGAGGCATTACATTTTACTACACTAGAAAGGAAATCTTACTCTTCAGTAGTCTTGTCATTAAGACCAAAGTTTCACTGACAACCTCACAAAAGAAAGCCATATATTGTGCAGACATTACCTGGGTTTATTTCTTTCACTTCTAACTTACAAAGGAGATAAAAAGTTTGCAACTTGCGAATTCTCAACTTAACCAGCTTACCAAGGTCTTTCCTTAATAAGACTCATTAAGTTGTTCCAGTTTGCTAGGAAACAAAATACAGTTTTAAAAGCCCAAGATAAATGGCTAGAGTTCTCTCTTAACTAAGCCAGTAACAATTCATTTGCATAAAAGACATTAAAACCTACAAGACAATAATAACTAGTTTTTCATGTGCCTCATCTAAAATCAAGGATTCATCCTCAGCACAGGCCAGAAATATAAAGGCACAGTAACAACATGGATTTTCATGACATACCGGTGTTACTCTGCCAGATGACAGAATAATTATAATTGGATATTTGCAAGACACTGTTTGGCTGTGGAACAAAGAAATTAAATATACACCATATCCTTTATCTCATAGTACCTGTGAATATTTGCAAGATACTGTGATCTGGGTATTTGTAATACACTCCAGGTTAACAAAATAGAGAACTCAAAGAACTGTTTTGGCTGTCAAAACAATGTATTTAACAAAAACTCTAATGTAAAAATGCGTTAGGCATATCAAGTATAATTTCTCCCAGGCAACAGTATAAGAAAAAACCTTCAAAATGTAGTCTGCTATGCATGGAAATATGATAGACGGAGCTATTACAATACATGGTGTGGATTCTTTGTTCCTTTTTTTCTGGAAACATACTTTAATTCTGCAATTCCATTTTTTAACAAATAAGGAAACAAATGCCTTACCATATTTTGGTTGACCTTGTGCCTGAAACATGTGACGTAGACAACATATGGCCAATCATCAGGTTCCATCAGCACTCCTGCAGCATGGGCACAGGTAACATGGAAGGAAGCTGGGCAGCGTCCATATGAACACTGAATGCAGGCACCAGAGATTTTCTTAATTCTCTGTCTGCAGAAAATACATTTCTGTAGAAGCAAAATAAACAGAATATTTACCATACTGCCCCAACTCCATTGACTTCTGCAAGTATCTTGAGGACTGAAAAGTTATTTGTGCTTCACTGGCAATATGGATGGAAAAAGAACCACCATTTATGAATTACAGGGTAACTTAGCAATATGAAAATTAATAGATAGTGTTTTTGCCTCTTTTGGGTTAATGTGAAGATGATCTGTTCTGGTGCTATAGTATGAAAACTGATACAGCTATTTGAAAGTTTAATTTCAAACTCCATACACTCCTCTCAAAATTAACCTGCTCATCCTAAAATGGGTAAATCAAAAACCTATACATAATTCTGCAAAAAGTAACAGCAAGATTCACAAAGAAAGAAAACAGGTCCATAGAAATGTAGGGCTAGACAGGACACATGTGGAAACACCATTTAACCTAGTCTCCTACTTTGAAGCTGGACTAAATATATATTTAGATAGTCTTTGGGAGATGGCTAATCTAATCTGTTACAGTGGATAAATCTTCTCACAGTTAGAAATGTTTTCTTTACATCAAGCTTTTGCATGTTTCCACAGGTGTTCCTGAGCTTCTTTTCATTTTTTTCCAGTCTGGTTTTCATTGGTTGTGTATTTAATATAACAGTTGTTAAGTAGGCTCCATTTCTCTACTTCATATATTAAAACATCATGTCAACAGCCTTACCAGTGTCAAGACACATCACTTTTGTCCATTTGCCAAAATGGAGACCAATTGAAAATACTGTCACTATTTTGTAAGTGACATAAGTGGCCCATATGAAACAAATGAAAGGACATGAGTTAGGTTAAATAAGTCTGGGAAACAAGCTCTACCATACTAAAAAGACAACTGGTATCTTGCCCCCAAAAGACATTAACAAACACACTAGATAGAACAATTACTTTAGTAAATTCTATGGACAACTGTGTTATATCACATATGGGAACTACCCTCTGATAACTCTCATCATGGATAACAAAACCGCAAATGTTATTGATGATCATAAAATTATCTCAGCTATTCTAAAATACAGACATTTTATTTAATGACACAAATCAGTGAATTCAATAATTTGAAAACATACTGCTGGGATAGCGATTACTTCCATTTGTTCTAAATTTGCTAGTCACTGATTTTGTTAAACATCCTTGTCTGCTGGGAACACGAGTAAGATATAACTTTGATTTATTTTTACTGTATGGTTAATAATTCAAAGTATTTCAAATCAACCCACGTCAAATTCTTCTTCCTAGGTTACCAAAGAATTTTGTTCTATTGTTTATTAATTTCCATATTCTGAAGAAAATCTGCAGAAATTTTATTGTATAATTCAGCACTTAGATAGTTTCAATGGCTTTTGGCATTCAGTTTGTGACTGAAATAATGCTTTTTGCAAGCACTGGCCCCGTCAAGCTCCTCGGTCCTGCAGGGTTCTAGCTCACCCATAATTCTGAATGTGAATAACTTCAAGATCTGCCTTTGTATCCACCCTCTGAAATCCAACAGCCTGCATGGCTTTGTACAAGCAGAAGCAAGAGTAGCATCTGGTATCTGGAACTTAGTTAAAAATTTTACCTATCATTCCCTAAAAGGACCAGAACTCAGCTCAGTCTGCTGTAGCAGCATCAGGTCTGAAAGACTAGAAAGATGTAAAAATAATTTCACCATCAAAATAAATGTTTCAGAGACTTCACCGATATGCTGATATCTCACTGTGCATTTGTATTCACATGCAAGAAGTCATTTTCAGATAAGTAGCTGTTTCTAGAGTGAACTTAAGGATTTTTTATCTTACATATTCAGAACCCAGTAAAATGGGAATTCCAGAAAGAAAATACAATTGAAATCTATTACGTTTAATGTCTAGACACCGAGTTCATGCAAATACACAGTTCCTTTGGAGTGCTTTTTCACATGAAAGAAGACTGAAGTATGAAAAACAAGAGTATTAAAAAAAAAAAAAAGCAACAACCAAACCAAACAAAGGAAAAAACCCCACCTGAATATTCTGACTAAAACACTCTGAAAATGCAGTTCAAATAAAATGTAGAGAATGGGGAAAAGGGATAAAAAAAAGTAAAATGCAGCTAAAATAGCAGTAACTCAAAGCAGTATTTTACAGCAGGAAACGTCGAGCCTCAAATTACTGGCTGCAATTGTGCAAGACAGCACATATTCAAACATTGCAATGTGACTGTAAGCTTCTAGAGCATCTTACTAATATATCACAAAAACTTGTGAGATGCAGAAATCTAAAACATTATATTACATGAGTAATGCTTCACAAGAAGATGCACTTGCAACTATATATGTACAATTGTTCTTCTATTTTAATATTTTAAGGCCTATCACCTTTCAGAAGTGCTTAAACTGGCAGAAATAAAAGCAGTATGAGGACAGTGAGACGTTGAAACAGAACTAGAAGTGCAGTCAGGAAAAATGAACACACACAGTAATGAGTTGGCCAAATCCACAGAAATTAGAGCAAAACTTCACACCTCCTAATAAAAGAGACTGACTTGTCTATTCTCTTCCAGTATAGGTTACCTTAATAAGAACATACTAGACAAACTGACATATTGTAAGAAAAGTTATTTTTCTCAGTGCTTTTCAGAGTTTCAACTTTAAAGTACTGAAAAAATAATTTTAAAAGCTGTCAGATTACTATTGATTATATACTGATTTCCATCATGCTGGTGTAAAATTACAGTAACACTGATGACAAGTGACATTACTTCAGATTTACTCTTATATAAAAGGAATACTTGGCCACATGTAATTATTTGAATGCAGACTTCAAGTTGAATGAAGAAAGCAAAAACATTTCCTGTGTTTTAAGTGTAAGATGAATCCATCTCACTCCTAAATACAAGGAAGATAGTTGTTACATCCGTTAACTCCAAACACACATTCATATTTTGTGCTACACTCTTACACTCTTCAGGTATCAAAAATATTAAGATCATGGATATGAACAGGAGGAAAACAAGCTACTGTACATTCAGGGGAAAAAAAAATAATCCTACTTCTCCTTGTGCTTATGAAATACCAGAAAAATTCTGAAAGTCAGTCTTTCAGAAAGCATGAAAAGAAACAAGGTTTACAAATACTGAAATATGTTCCTTATTACTTGTAAGACGCTGTATCTTTTGTACAAGTATGACACTGAAAGGGATGATGCAGATGTACATCAGCTTTACAATAAGTCTCAAACTTAGGCATGAATTTTGAAAAGTACACATATGCACAAATGAAAGTCCAGTGTACAAGCAAATTCACGCTGTGTAACTGTATCAGGCAGCACAGTCCCATTCAGAGATATGAGAAAAAGCTCCTTTATTTCTGAGAATACAAGTCAAACTGTTAATCTACCACTCATTTACTGAAATACAATCATGCTAATTCAATGCCCAACTGACAGCTTTTCAGTAGCATGAAACTACAGCTGTTCCTACCAGCTAAAGCAAATTCAACATCCTACATAGCTAGGAAGAATGTCATTTTGACTTAATGCTTGCTAAATATTAGTGCAAAACAGAGACATCGAGGGAAATAGCTGAGGATCAATCTTAATCAGAGATTCAGATGCAAAATGAATTGGAGAATAAATAAAATTGTTTATATAACTGGAGATTAAAAATGTAGGACAGAAAAATGTATTGCAATCTTCTAGATGGTGAAATGACCTCTTTTTGCCCCAAAATGAAAAATATTCTGCTGCTAATGGATTTCATAATCATGGAATAGCTCTTAATATTAATAGATTGCAAATACACAAACAGAATGGATTTTAAAGAATGAGTATGAGGAAACCACATGCCAGTATTTTGCAGAAGAAAGCCTACTGATAGCTTTCATAATAACTTTTACGCATCCTTATATAAAGAATTTGATATTGCTTCCTTTAAAAAGAGTAATATTTACAAAACAAAACTCCAGTCCCTAACAGGATCAGGAACTAAACACAGTAACACTGTTTTCTGATGCAAGGATTTATGAAAATAAGCACAACCTGAGGTTGCAGCAGAAAGCCAGGGCTGGATTTTAGGAGACAATTTAGAGTACTGATTTCTCCCCAAAAGTATTTCTATGCCTTGACATGAAGAGTGACTTATGTGAAGAAGCTCACTATAGGAAGGTATCAGATTCTACAAAAAGAAGCTATTTCAAGAGTCCCTCCAAAAAATATTATATTTCTAAATATTACTAATAATCAGCCTATAAGACCTCTTCTTCTACTGCTGCAGATAGCTTTTAACTACTAGTCAGTAACTGAACTATATTTTTTTTTCCTCTTTTACATATTTGGCATTTTTGGCCTTCTAGGTATCATTAGAAATAAACACTAAGACAGAGACACCATTTTAATGTTTAGGTAGTTTATGAAAAATCATAGGTAATTTTTTTTCCCTATAAGATCTCCCTTAGCACCTCTGCATTTTGTAATGAATCTGCTTTGCTTTAGAATTTGTATTACCAGACAAGCAATATTGCTGTTGTGTGTGATCACACTCCAGATACGAAATGTTGGTCGTACTGTAATCAGTAGTAAAATACCTACAGATTTTAACAGAGCAAAGATTTCACAGAGAATATTGACAGGAGCTTCACCAGCTTATCAATTGTTACAACTTGAGACATACAGTATAAAATGCACTGTGAAACTAATCTTTTCTTTCTCCAGTCCAAAGCCATAGCATGGATTAGAAGTGAGAAAAGATTACAGTCTAGTCATACTGCAAGAGCTGGTAACAAGGTACTGGCACAAAGATATGTTAATGATGCACAAGGTAATCAGAAGATACATACTATGAAGACACTCGACACACTATCTGCAGATCAGTGAGTGCATGTTGTCTGCACAACCATCTTTCAGAATACAAAGTCAGGCCTTAATTTTTGCAGAAAGTATAGTGTGTTTCTATGGAAACAAGCTGTATTTTTCATTTTATGTTTCCTTTTATTCCTGATTAATCTAAAGAAAGCTGAATATTTCACGTGTGAAACTGACATAGCTTAGAATCAGAACATGTGAAGAAAAAAGAGTTTCTTACGTCATCTATTCTGCCTCTTTGTTCAGTATGTTTAGAATTACCCACAAATCAAGACACTACTTTGCATCCCTCTGCTATTTCAAACATAACTACCAGTACCTCAGGGGGGAAAAACACCCCAGTGCTTGTAGAAAATCATTTGTAATTTCCCACTAATCCGTAAGTCTGCCTATATCATGGGGCTATGGCAAATTAAAGATGGCAGACATTCTCTAGATGTAGGTGAAATTCTGTTAGTCATACATTCCAGCAGAGAAGCAAACTCAACACTTATCCATCAGTAGCAATTACAAACAGCCATCTTATTTTCTAATAACTCTGAAATAATGTAGATTTCAGTCTACTCTCAATGACTGAACTTCCAAGTCAAGTTGTTTAATTTTGAATTAAACATGAAAATATCTAGAAATGGCACAAAATATAGATATTGGTTTAATATAGGATTTTAATAGCTGATAAAAAATTATCGGGACTTACCAAAATGATATATAGATACAGTATACATCTATTTATGTGAAACTACTAAGGTACCAATAGCTTTTTACTTCATAGGAAAGGAAAGACAAACACACAGTGTAGAGTTAAAAAAAATAGCTCTTCTGAAGCACAGATTGTGTGACTGTAATGAAAGAGTCCTTACACTGTAGGTTAAAACACAAAGGAAAACAACCAAAGAAAATGAAACTACTTGATGAAGAAGTTTTTATCTTAGAAAATGCCTGAAAAGGTTTATGTTCCTGTGACACTATGCAATCTCCTTAACTGGTAAAAGGTGAGTTTTGTGAGGCAAAAATGAAGAAAAAAAGACCTTGTCAGTGCTCCAACTGTTGCCCATACAGTGGTACTCACCACCACAACACTTCAAACTAAGCCATATCCGGGAAAGTAAACTGCTGTGTATTTATTTTCAGTATTTTTGAAGTCCTCAATATTTGTAATTAGATTTCAACACCAACCACTGCAGTTAAGTCCCTCCCCCTTTTTTCAGGCCACAGTAGTACCATTAGTGTTCTACACTGTTGGAGATACTCAGAAAGTACTTGAGAGGTCTGTAATCCTAACCAAGAGATCTGCTGAGAAAAATGCACATATCTCTACCATCTCCTCAAAGTCTTATTATCAATAAATACTAGAAGGAATTTATTCAATCACAAATGTCTCCTTTAAAAAGAAGAATCACTACATATATAATAAATAGGCTGCTAGCACATAGTCATTGAACATTAGACCCCTACCTCCTTACAGATTGATATACACTATAGTGTATACACTAAGAATTTAGTAATCCTAACTCTTTTTTCACCCACTTCATACCTACCTCCTTTCTGAAATATTAAAATGTGGCTGTGAGCCTTCACTTCATAAGGAGACTCTTGCGATTTTAGCTTTACTCTGGTTTTTATGTATTCATATATACTTTTTCAAATGTGTTTTCATTACAGGACAAAGCAAATCTTTTTGCCAGACAACGCTTCTCCCTCTATAGCTTTGAAACATTGCATGTCTTCTTTAGGTTTATTTGCCCCATAATTTTCACCCTTTAGCTTCTACATTGCACTGTATAAAAAAATAAACACACATCCTTGAAAAGTATAATTTTATAGAAGCATTGTGTCTACATTCAGTGCACTTTCAGGCAGCCTGAAATAAGAAGAAACGGTTGATACTAATACTGGAAGAACAAAATTCCAGGAAGATAAATATGGGAGGCTGGAAAGAATCTCCTTTTCTTTGTTCTCCAGGAACCTTGTTTTGGATTTGCATAGATCAGTTTGAGTAGATTTGCCTGACAAGCTGTGAAAGGCCATTTAGGCTGTGAAGGTGATGAGGCATCAGTTCACTGCCTCGCTGCTGCAGCCTCCACCAAACACAGTGGTTAGGGCTCCCAGTATTATATTGTAACTGGGATGAAATTTAACAATTGAAATGCTGTATTCTGCACCTGGGACAGATTAGCATTGGCACAAATCTAAACTGGGAGAGGAGCGGCTGGAGAGCAGCCCTGCAGGGAGGGATCAGGGGGTGCTGGCTGACAGCAGCTCAGCATGAGCCAGCAGTGTGCCCGGGGAAGCCAGGAGGGAAAACTGCACCCTGGGGTGCATCAGACACAGCACAACCAGCCGGTCAAAGGAGGTGATTGTCCTGCTGTGTTCAGGGTTGGTGCAGCCTCACCTCGAGTACTGTGTGCAGCTCTGGGCCCGCAATTTAAGAAAGATGCTAAGGTGCTAGGATACATCCAGAGAAGAGCAACAAAGACAGTGACAGGGCTGGAAGGCATGTCCTGGGAGGAGTGGCTGAGTACTCTGGGTTTGTCTAGTTTGGACAGAATGAGGCTGAGGGGTGACCTCACTGCTCTCTGCAGCTTCCTGAGGAGGGGAAGTGGAGAGGGAGGTGCTTAGTGCTTCTCCCTGGGATACCGTGACAGGACACATGGGAATGGTTCAAAGCTGCAGTAGAGGAGGTTCAGACTGGACATTAGGAAGCATTTCTTTGCCCAGAGTGTGGTCAAACACTGGAACAGGCTTCCTAGAGAGGTGGTCAATGCCCCAAGCCTGTCAGTGTTTTAAGAGGTATTTGGACAACAGCCTTAACAACACACTTTAACTTCTGGTCAGTCCTGAACTGGTCAGGCAGTTGGACTAGATAATTGTTGTAGGTCCCTTCTAACCGAAATGCTCTATCCTATTCTATTCTAACTACACTCTTTCCAGCCAATTCCTATAGGCATTAATGCAAATTTAAGGCAACGGTCATCTTTAGATTATTTTCTGCATGCCAGTCATCCAGTTACAACCACGTATTTCTTAACTCAAGTATCTAGTGCAGAGACAAAACAACCATACAAAAAGGTAGCTAAACTATTTCCATAGAGTCAAAGAAAAATGGAGGTTGGAAAGGACCTCCAGAGGTCATGTAGTCCAACACCTTGCTAAAGCAGACCTAAATCAGGTTGCATAAGGCCTGTCCAGCTGAGTTTTTAACATCTCTTAGGACCAAGATCCCTCAGCTTTGCTGAGCACCTGTCCAAGTGGTTGACCATCAGCTTTCATAGCAAGAAAACTCATTCTTTACACAACATTGGAATTTACAATGTTCCGATTTGTGTTGTTTGCCTATCAAACCATGACCATTCACCTCCAGAAAGCATTAAGCTCCATTTTCCCTTTATCCTCTGATTACCTAGTTATAAATAGCAGCAAGGCCTCTGCAGAAAGATGTTTCCTTCCCAGGCAGAACAGAACCAGTTTCTCCACTCTGCACACACATCCTGTGCTTCAGCCCTGACCTTTCACTGGACTTGCTCCTGTATATCAGTATCTTTCTTGTAATGGGAAGACCAGGTGCAGTCTTACAAATGCCAAATAGAAGGGAAATATGGATCAATTCCTTGGTCCCGACAGCTACAGTCTTACAAATCAAGCCAAGGACGCTGATGGCCATCTTTGCTGCAAGGACATATGGCTGATTCAGGTTTAACTTCTTCCTCACCATGATCCCCAGGTCCTTTTCTGCAAATACAGTCAAGATAAATTCTAGTGGCAAACTTTGTATTATTCATATTTCAGAAGAGACAGATCCCCAACTAAAAGAAAGCATGACTACACAAAGTAGATAAAGAAGATATGTAGAATCTGCTAACTCAGAAAAGTCCTTAACAGACAACGAATAGAGAACTTTAAGAGACTGTATGGCCTTTTCAGGCTCCATTACTCATGAGCTGTCATTTAATGTAAAGCACTGCTCTGAAAGGTAATATTTTTATTTATACGTAGTAAAGAGATCACTGTTTCAGTATAATTTATTTTATAATAATTGCTTCATAATACTTCAAATGAATACATACAGAGAGAGAATTTAACATTTTAATGAGAGAGCAGTTGAAATTAGAACACTGAGATGCAGCACTGAAAAGGATTATATTCTTAGCAATATCCTGCGAGCAATTTACTGAAATGAAAAAATGCAAAGGGAGTCTTTATCAAAATAAAGGTACCACCATCTCTTATCTAATAAACCCTATATCCTTCTGAGAAAGGCTAGTCAGTAAGGCAGTACTAACAAACTAAAAAGATATTTCCACACATATGCCCAAAGAAATCAAAATTACTAAAGAGACAATCATATAGCGCATAAAACATGCATGTTCAAATGCTTAGAAACAAGAATCTTGTCAAGCTCAAACAGAAACCTCTCATGACAATACAAGCACACATATCAAAATTTCATCTGCCTACTAGCTTGACAGTAACATGCTGTTTTGTGTCTTAAAAGATTAAAAAATGGAAATGGACTTCAGTATATCTCCTCTGGGCAACAAGGGGTCATGGCCAATTATGTAGGTGAATGCACTTTGCCTCTGGGAAGGAAAATACTGGGCTTGTAAAGTACACTGAATGAGGACACAGCTCCTTGTCAAGTTGCTCTCTGTTGAAGGGAAGCTATTGTGGACAGAATATATTATTAGAAAAGAAGGACAAGTAAAACTGTTTAGTGTGGTTACACCATAGGTCAGGAACCACCCGGCACCCCTACAGTGTGACTCATTCTATTTCCAGGTGATAACATTAGCATATAAACAATTGAATAAGTCAAAACTGGAAATGAAGGGCTATGCCAGGGTGGAGGGTTACAGGGTATTTTGGGGGGGTTGTCTTTTTGGTTGGTTTGGGGTTTTATTTGTGGTGTTGTTTTTTTTTTTTTATTTTAGGAAGGAGTCAAAGCACAAAGAATTTAAACAGGTTCTGCATCACAGGAAGTTTTTTTTCCAGTTCTGAAGTTTTGGGGACTGCATAGATTACAAAGAAAAGATTAATTCTGAAGCTTTCAGGCAAAAGCCAGAATCTATTTTTCAGCAGGGCTGATGTTAAAATCATACCTAACCAGAAAATAGTGTCATTTGAAGAAGCACAAATGATAAGGCAGTACAGAAAAGTTATTATACTCTTTCAGACATATTAAAATGTACTACGCATAAGAAAGTTTCAAAAATTCTGCAATCTAAAATGAATCCTTTTCTAGCATCTCAAAAACAGTTATTTCTAAATGCTTCCCTCATTTCTAAGTCCTGCACTAACTTCACTAAATATTTAGAATAATCTGATCCCACTGCAAAAGAGGGCAAGCAGTGTCTTGGAATAACTAGCTGTTTTAAAAATTTGCCAAACATTGCTCCTTCTAAATTTAAACACATCAGATATTAATGTACTTACTGGTTAAAATGGTTGTTGGCAAAAATGCAGAAGCAAAAACTGAAATTATAACATGCTTCAAATTAGTTGGGTTTTGATCTGTTTTTGTTGTTGCTTTCCCTCAAAAGATTAAAAAAAAATAAAAGAACAATATAATGGCTTTCTCTTGGGCAAGGAGGCAAATGACCTTTTGCTTAAAAAAATCATCTTTCTTGCATAAACCCCAAAGTATGTGGATGTCAGCACAGTTGCAAAGCATTCCAAGTTTGCCATGGAAACAACATTCTTATTCGAAAATAATACAACTGCTCACTGTAGACCATTGGCATGAAAGCTCCCAATCCAAGCTCATTGACAGCTTGTGGAGTGGACAGACGAGGCATGGAAAATATTTTAAATTAGTTCATTTATCTTGCTGAGACATGGGAAGAGACTGAGTATTTTTCATGTTTATAGAAAAAAAAAGCAGAAATAGAGAGAGAAAGAGATGGGGGGAAGAGGAGAAGGGAGAAAAGAAGGGGACAGAAGAAAGTAAGAAGGGGGAGGAAAAGAAAAAGGGGAAAAAGGAGGTAAAAGTAGGAAAAGGAGGGAAGGAGGAAAGGAGGAAAGGACAAAAGGGAGGGAAAGGGGAGGAATGTTTGGGAAGGGGAAAGACAGCAGCTTTCTACATAAATTATTACTAGTTAAGCTAAATTTCACACACAAGGCTTTTTTTGTTCATTAGAAAACATACACCACAACACTAGCTAAACCACCAGATGTTTTTAACTGGTTTTGACTTTATCATCACAGTTTTCAGAAAATAAACACTTTTTTATTACTGCATTAAACACATGCAGATTTAAATTGTTTTGCCTTAAGGACTCAGATTATAGATATTTTTCAGACAAGAGGCATAATTCCCCTCACATACTTAAGAAATTATGCCATACACATCCAAGATGAAGAAAACAATAGATTAACTATTTAGTTAATGAAGAGTGTCTTATTGCCACGGATGTTTTTGGAGCCCAAGACTTAACAAGGGAGACGGCTCAAAGGACAGAGTAACGCACTGCAAGTCAGACAACTAATTTTGCTGATGAGATTCCAATGGCTCCTAAGAATATCATTCTTACAAACTTCAATAGAGATAGGTTTCCTCCTCCTGCTTTGAACTTAGATCACTCTATGGTTATACCTAGAAAGGCAGCTGAGTATTGTATGAAGCTCATACGAGGATAAAACATACCTGACATGTACACGTCAACCTTCTGTGAGAAGCTCACAGGGGAATCTTGCCCCAAATCACGGAGTGTATGTAAATTTACACAACACAGAATTCTTTTATATCAGAATAATGAGCAAACATTACAAAGGTCTGTAATTATATGTTTCTGCAGCATCAGTTCTAATTGCAGATGTAGAGAGGCTTTGAATCCTATTATTCTAAAATCAAATGGAAAAGTGAAACACTGTAGTTCAAAGAGAATCTGAAATGAAATCAAGAAGAAATGTGTCTTAGTTATTTTCAACAGAACTGCCACCTATGAACAACATACTATTATGTTTATTACAGCTATTTCCTGTACACAACACAAATTTTGCTTCCGATGGAAATATGTATGTTTGATTTTTATATTTTTAATTTATTCGGTATGCCTTCTTTTTTAGCCAGCTTTTCAAGAACAGTGACTAGGCTTGAAGGAGGCTAGACTTTTCCTCACATCTTTATCTTTGACATTTTTCATTTTCTAATTTCCCACTCTGGGAAACGCTTCACAACCTTGATGGACATGTAATTGATTTTTTAGTGTCAGCATTTAGCAAGGACTGCTATTGAAGGACAAGCTGTACTCTCTTCTACTGTAATGCCCAGTCCAAAAAAAACCCAAAACCGAAACATATTACAAAAAGAAAATTTTTTAAAGTCTATTTTATCTGTCCTGTGTGAGGACTGACCCATCTATTCGGTCTAAGTGGACCCATTTAGCATTCATATTTTGTTCAACCTTAAAACATCGTTTTCAGCATCTCTACCAGCTGGTCACAGGGAAGTAAACTGCTAACTATAGATTTAATATTAAAGGCAATTTTAAAAATATCCCTGCCAAATGCTGTATCAGCAACAATATGCAGAAATGTATAAAAGCCCAATATTTAAAAAGTCACAGAACAAGAAGAACACCTAGAATATAGTTTGACTTTTTATACCAGTTTTCAAAACTTCTTTTTGACTAGTTAGACTTCTGAAAGATATTCTTTCTCTCCACACAGTGCATCCAACTCTTGTGTTAATGGACCATTAAAAGATGCTTCATTGTGTCTTAATGGCATAATACATTATAAAAGTCAGGTGAAGGAAGGAATTACACCTCTCAATCTAAAGACATGCCATATAAAAGGCCATAGCTGATATTTCCAGAAAGAAATATACCAATTTGCTAATATAGCACTGCCAAGTAATCAGCAATTTTTTGAAAACTTGTCTTAAAAAAGATTTTTCAAAAGTTGTCCACAATTCAATTAAACCATTTATTAAAATATAATCTGACTTGAACTTTTGACACTGATTTGAACATGTCATTCATATGTCTAAGCATCTTGATAAATTATCGGAGCAGACAAGTACAATATTTCAAACCACAATTTAGTTGCTTTAGCTCCTTAATACCCTTTTAATGACTCAGTAGATCTAAGCGTGATTTCTAAAAATTTCTAAATCCTTATGCAAGAACTGAGATAGCACACAAAAGATTCCCTCACCTCATACATTGTTCATGTGCTGTACACAACATACTCCCTCAGCAGTTCAGAAAGAACGACATGAGTATTTGGATCTCTGAAGTCTCACAGTACAATACAGCTAATAGAGTGATATGGAAGCACTCATGACATTCAAGCTTTCTGGGTAACTGTGAATCATTACTATACTTATTTGCACAGGTCTTTGCTATATTAAGACTAACAAACTCTTGTGATTTCTGTCTGGTGGGGGCACACACAGCACAAATTTTCCTATGCAGCGCACTTGGCTCAGCACCCTTAGAACAGCATCCCATGCCTTTCTGAGTGAGCTCGCCATAGCCTGAGATTGCCCAGGCAGCATCACTGACTATCTGTGTCCCACACAAAAGAAAAAAGAAAACGCTGCAAGCAAAAGTGAAGAGAGCCTCTCTGATTCTTGGAAATTTCTGTAGATCAGTCAAGTCCTCAGCTGACATCAGCATTACTTCCCCACACCACACTGATGCGGTAGACATAAATCTCCATAAGCGTGGTCTGCCTTTCATTCACAACCTCATTACAAATAGCAGCTTCAACGGTGAGGAGGCCATACTAGTAGATCACACTTTAAAACAGTTGGGGTTTAACTGTTTACAGAACTATTTCCAGCACAACAAAGGAAAGAAATTGAAAAAGGGAAAGCACACAGAATTTTTATTATATTTAGGATTCCAAGCATTTCTTTTATTGCTTTCACTGCTTCACTCAGAAATATTAATTCTTTTACTTCATTCATTTTGCTTCATTTCTTTACTTATTTTTAATTACTGTTAACAACAGGTTTTTAAGCTTTTAGGACATTTGTCCGGAGAAACCAGGTAGTGGCAGATCACACTAAGTTCTCAGAGATATTTATTAGTAAGTCAGAAGACGGGTCTAAGACCATAAACAATTAGAAAAGAAAAGGAAAACTATTTTCTGCTGAAGTGATTTTTTTACAAATTTTACTCTATTCATATTAGTTCATTCTTTAAAATAGTAATCCTATATTCTTTGATGACAATGCTTAGTAAAAGTAGACACTCTTGTCAATTCCCTCTATGTCCTTTTGTCCCGGAGATACGGACATAAGGCACTGTGTGATCTAGAGCTGAAAATGAATGACAACTAAGTGTTGACGAGTTTAGCTATCAGCAATCAAGCAAACATCTGGTCTGAACTTTGCTGAAAATTACTTCGCTGAAAATTCCTGTGGAGTCCTAGAGAGACATTCTGGGATCATAGTGATGCGATGCACGAAACTAGGTGAGACATCTTGGAAATCTCCACTATCATGACTGTCACCACATTTCCACTGCCAGAAATCACGACTCTGTAGGAACTATCATGAACTACTCTATGAGACATTGTGAGACTAGCCTGTATCAGTTTGATTAGCTTTGTTTTATTGCACTGAAAATGGACAAAATAAATTAGTATATTCTCACAAGCTACTCATATATATTTACTACAGTAACTTTGCACAACAAACTGATGTCTTGCAAATGAGTTCCAGAGACTCATTAGCTACTTTGTTTAACATACTCCTGAAAGAATACATTTAAGGTTACGATGCTCACTGTGACAATTTCCAGAGATGCTCCTTGGCTAATTTTTATCTGTCATCTACTGTTTTCATTANTTTTAATTACTGTTAACAACAGGTTTTTAAGCTTTTAGGACATTTGTCCGGAGAAACCAGGTAGTGGCAGATCACACTAAGTTCTCAGAGATATTTATTAGTAAGTCAGAAGACGGGTCTAAGACCATAAACAATTAGAAAAGAAAAGGAAAACTATTTTCTGCTGAAGTGATTTTTTTACAAATTTTACTCTATTCATATTAGTTCATTCTTTAAAATAGTAATCCTATATTCTTTGATGACAATGCTTAGTAAAAGTAGACACTCTTGTCAATTCCCTCTATGTCCTTTTGTCCCGGAGATACGGACATAAGGCACTGTGTGATCTAGAGCTGAAAATGAATGACAACTAAGTGTTGACGAGTTTAGCTATCAGCAATCAAGCAAACATCTGGTCTGAACTTTGCTGAAAATTACTTCGCTGAAAATTCCTGTGGAGTCCTAGAGAGACATTCTGGGATCATAGTGATGCGATGCACGAAACTAGGTGAGACATCTTGGAAATCTCCACTATCATGACTGTCACCACATTTCCACTGCCAGAAATCACGACTCTGTAGGAACTATCATGAACTACTCTATGAGACATTGTGAGACTAGCCTGTATCAGTTTGATTAGCTTTGTTTTATTGCACTGAAAATGGACAAAATAAATTAGTATATTCTCACAAGCTACTCATATATATTTACTACAGTAACTTTGCACAACAAACTGATGTCTTGCAAATGAGTTCCAGAGACTCATTAGCTACTTTGTTTAACATACTCCTGAAAGAATACATTTAAGGTTACGATGCTCACTGTGACAATTTCCAGAGATGCTCCTTGGCTAATTTTTATCTGTCATCTACTGTTTTCATTAAGTAAGGCAATCTCAGCCAGAATCAGTTTCTCTCCATCTATGAGCACAGACCTAACACCTTTTAACCTTGAGAGGATCTTTGCCTTCATTAAAGATTCCTCTCTTGACCATTACTTTTCCATCAACTATCAACAGCAATATAAGAAAAATAATAATAATCTTCTTTTGATGTAATGACCTTGAGCAACTTTGTCCTCACGTGTATTTTTCACAACTGACTTTCTATTCTTTCCTTCAAATATACTCCTTAAAACCCCTCAAGAGATGGTAGGATGCACAATAGAATGAATAAAAGTATAATTTATTGAAGCTGTCTACTCTGTGACTACTATGAAGAATAGTAAAGTAGTTCTAGATATCCAATCAAGTATTCTTATCTAAACTGGTATACCACATGATAACCAAAAGCAAGCAATAAAAGCCTGTTTGGTAGAAGAAACAGTTTGTAGTTAAAAAATATTGGGGGGGCAGTGATATGTATGCTCTGTGTTTGTTTACGGAATGTTTAGTATAATTTAATAAAGTCTGTTCTCAGTGTTTAAGTAATTTCTATGCATGGCCAAGCTAGTTCATAAGTCTAATAGGCTTGTCATGCTGTGTGGATTTTGCGGTATTAACTACCAGCCGACCAAGGACAGAGACTCAAAAGGTGTAATTAAGAGATTAGAGTGGTTCCTATTAGCAAAAAGAAGACTGTGTATTTCAGTGCTCTCACTAAAGCCATTTACATTTAAATGCTGTAGAAATGTTGAGTTTAGAATAAATACGGTTCATCATGCATTGGCTGGACACTACTTCTTTTTCTCTTACTTTTCCAAGCTTCACGAGGAAGGAAGTGCACTGAACCACACGCTACTAAGTTTTCACTCAGTATGAAGTTTAGCATTCAGGCACATTTATTGCAGTGGAATCAGAGCAGTCACTTTGTAGGCAAAGAGGAGATGTTCAAGAAAAGGCATATGTTTTTCTGAGTACTTTTGGCGGACACAGTAGGCAAAATGGAGGTCCCTAAATACAACTTGGACAGCTCTCAGTTGCTTACTGGGTCCATCTCAGGCAAAGTACGCACATGCATACCGCCCAGATATTACAAGAAGCCACAAAGCAGCAGCTGCTTTTTAGCAGTCTGGCAAATGTTAGAGCGGTCAACTATGAGTCTTAAAATATGACTCTTCACATCTGCAGTNATCAGGCACTGGAACAGGCTGCCCAGGGAAGTGGTGCAGTGACCATCCCTGAAGGTGTTCAAGAAATATGTAGATGTCGTGCTTAGGGACATGGTTTGGTGGGTTAGGTGGTGTTGGGTTGACGGTTGAACTTGATGATCCTTGAGGTCTTTTTTCCAACCTTAATGATTCTATGATTCTACGATACTTTTTGCATATGTCCTTTCTGAACAGGAAACAAAAAAATCACAACACCCAAGTCAGTGAATATAATTGTCCCAAATGATGGACACTTTGCAAAATCTTTCAATTCATTAGGAAGAAATGAAGTTTGTGTTGATTTTTACTATACCTACACAATCACATGCTAAGTTCTGGTTTTGTTACTTGGGCTGTAGCTACCTGGCACATACCTAACAAGAGACTCTTCACATATTTCTACTTGTGTTCCAAAAGAACTGCCGTCGTCCTTAAAGTATGTTTAGGAGTACATCAAGACGGCTAGTTATGGAATGTGAATTTATACTATTCCTTAGCCCAGAAATCAAAACAATTCCTTCACACTCCTCTTAGGAGGATATTCAACAATGAAAGAACATACCAATAATGACATAACGTGTGGTTATTCCCAGCTAAAGTAATTAATACCTAGTCCAATTATGAGCAGCAGTCTAGAAAACTTTCAGTTGTGCTTCACAAAGGTAAAGAAATATCTTAGCATTCAGTGGCAGCCAATGAGTTCACCCACATACGTAAAAGCTATGTATTGATACAGATAAAAACAATGAGATGTGTCATTTCAAGGGTTAGTGCTTGGAAGAGCTTTTTTCTTTTCAGGACTGCTCAGACTGAGCATCAATACGGGGAAACTATAAAATTACTCCTACCTGATGACCTGGTGTAGCATTTAGCTTGGCCAGGCAAAAACAGGAAAGGTGTTTGGGCTTAGGTAGGGGATAATTGTCTCACCCTCTTTGAGAGAGAGAGTTTCCAAGTTGCATTCGAGGATTGGATATGCTTCCACTCTGCTACTGTTAGGGCATTTCCTCCCACTGGCAAGCACACCAGCAAGTAGGCACACAATAAAACATTAATCTTTAAAATGTTATAAAAACATGGACCAGCAACATTTAGAAGTTACAATTATGCTATATAACCAGGAATTGACTACCAACCTGTACACTGCATGATCCAGCTGTGAGTGTCTGCTTTGTGGGATACTGTTATTGTAACTTGGTTCTGTAGGACTTTTCTGGCTCAATGGCATTAAGTTTCCTGCTGCCCTTGTGTCATTTTGGTTGGCATCCTCCTTGTTTGTGTTGTAATATCAAAACCATAAGAAATTAATAGAAGTTTAAACAAGTAATTGTCCTTTATGTGTTCCCCTCACAGGACACAGCAATTTCATAGAGAACATCTACACTCGATTAATCAGTATCTGGAATTCCTAATGATGAGATAATGCTAGTGTTCATCCAGGCTTTTAAACCCTACAGACAGAGTTTTTTTATCAGTGTGCTCTCTTCACATCTATAGAATGTTTTGGTATTTTGAGGTTCCAGAGTACGCATATCTGGTATGGTCAACGTAAAGAGGCCTACCTCTCTTGAGGTCAAAATTTAAATAGGTTATTCCTAACTGAAGCAAGACCAAATTGTTAGTAAAAAAAATATTCTTTCAAAATAACGTTTTCAGAATAATTTTGGCAATGCTCACAGGGTGGAGTGTAATAGAGTGTATTTTGTGTAGCACTTCCAAAGTGAATGCTCTGTGAGTAGTGTCAGCATTTCCAGTAACACCAGTATCAATATCTGTTCTGTGTTTTATCCATGGTATGTTATTTCTCTCTACTTGTTAATAATCTTGCTTGTTTTGCTCCTATTCTGTTGATTTACTTTACAAACATAAACAATTAGCAATTATGTAAAAATGGCAACACTGTGCAAAAAATGAAATTCCAGGCACTGCACTGTAACAAAGAAGTGTAAAACACGGTTCTGTGACCACAACCAAAATGCTAGTCCATAGCAGGAAATATAGCCCACATCAAACTGGATTTTTTATTTGAAAATAAGAGTGATCAGCACATTTCTTAATAAATCAACAAATATATTTTGAAAAAAAAATGAAATACAGAACATTTTGCAAATCTATTATCTGAGTTTCAAGAAAGTCAGAAGTCAGCAGTCCCAGCTGTACAGAAGTCAGTTAAGCATTTTGTCCTCATCTGCTAATTGAAACTGCATGACATGATAACTCTCTTGGGGAATTATGAACACTAAGGTACAAAATTTATCTATAGTGATAATACTGACTGACAGAAAGTCACAGGAAGCACGTAGGCAAGCCAGTAATCTGATCTTCTAATTTTAAAACATGTACCTAAACAATCAAATTACTGTTGAATTTATGTTTTGAAAACTCCCTTCTCACAAAATGCACATGGTAGTTTACTGCTGCCTTAAGTAACCCATGTTGACTACAGGAGGTCATTGCTGCAGTGTGGGCGGTTGACTTTAGCAGGCTGCCAGACACCCACCCAGCCACTCTCTCGTCCCACCTACTTAAAAGGACAGGGGAGAAAATGAAACGGAAAAGCTTGTGGGTCAAGATAAAGATAGGGAAAGCATTCACCAATTACTGTAATGGACAAAACAGGCTTCACTTGGGGAAATTAATTTAATTTATTGCCAATTAAAAACAGAGTAGGATGGAGAGAAACAAAGACAAAAGTAAAACCACCTGCCCCCCACACCCTTCTTCTTCCCAGGCTCAACTTCACTCCTTCATTCCTGACTCCACTACCTCCTTTGGCCTACCAAGCAGTGCCAGGGGAGGGGGAACTGGGGTGTTGAGGTCAGTCCATACAGCTCCTCACTGATGCTCCTTTCTCCTCACACTTTTCCCCTGCTCTAGCATGGTGTCTCTCCCACGGGATGCAATCTTTCATTAACTGCTCCAGTGAGGGTTGTCCTCTCCTTGGCCCCAGAAAAAGCCCTCCTCTTCTCCTTTGTCTTCATAAAGAGACTGCTCTCACGTTGGTCCCCCAAGAGTCGCAGTTCCTGACTGAAAAACTGCTCCACTGTGGGCTTCTCTCTGCAGGCATCAGTTTCTGCAGGAGACTGCTGCTGCACAGGCTCTCCACGAGCTGCAGCCTCCTCAGGGCATGCCCACCTGCCCTGGCATGGGTCTCCATGGGCTGCAGGGTCACAGCTGCCTCGCCATGGTCTTCTCCATGGGCTGCAGAGGAATCTCTGCTCCAGTGCCTAAAGCACCTCCTCCCTTTCCTTCTTCACTGGCCTTGGGTGTCTGCAGGGTTGTTTCTCTCACATTTTTCTTTCTCTCCTCTCTCTCACAGCTGCTGTGCATTTTTTTTTCCAGGTGGACCCAGTTGTGCCCTGCACAGGGCAGCCCCCGGCATCTTCTCACTGAGTTCTCCAGCAGCTCCCCCCACTATCAAATCTTGACACCTTCACTCAATACATATAGCCATGATGGTCTAAGGTACAAGCAACAAAGATTTTACAATCTTTTCAAACATCTTTTTTTTTCTCTAACAGAGAACACATCTACTGAATTTTTAATAGTGCACAATAAATATAGTATTAACACTCTATCACAGTGTTAGCTGTACTACAAAAGCTAATTACAGCCTTTCAGGTTTTTTTACTGAAAATTTTTGGTCAACCAAAAAACTGATACTGAAATAAACAAAATGTATGTATGTATGTCACTTGTGGTACAACTTCCAGTCCTTTTTTTTTTTTTAATCATTGACTTGAATTATTTCATTCATAATACAAACCTAACTAAACTTCTCTCTTAGAAGACTACCAAATACTCAGTTTTAATCTCACTCAGCCATATAAATTACAACTTTAATTTGCTGAATTGTAAGTACAGATCATACCCCCCATAAGGCTACTCTTGCTGTAAAGAAGCAATATGCTGTATACCCTTCAGTCCCAAATGAGCATGAATTAATACGTTTTCTTAAGAGAATAAGCATTTTTATAGATTCTTCACAAAAGTTACACAAAGAGTGAGTATTTTTAAAAATTTTATACTTGCTTTTACCAAATATAAGGTCTCTCCAGAAAGATATTACAAAAAGCAGGGTAAACCCTCTTTTGCCCCACCATATCTAACAAACTACCACTTCAGCTTTTGAGATGAGGCACAACCACAGCTGTGTTATGTGTTGATTTAAGAAAAAATAATAATGGCAGACTCATTACATTTCAGAATACTTGGAGGTTTTGTCATTAAATATGGGTCAAAAATCACTAAACACATCAACAAGTGACACTCATTATAATAAATCACACAAAAATGGAACTTGTATGATAACACGTTGAGACAGTACTACTGCTTTCATAAATAAAGAATGAAAATTAAACTTTCATAGTAAAATATTTCACTAGGCTAGATTGCAAAGTTTGACATGGTCAATTCATCACTGCAGAAATCAGACACAGCTCAGTCTGCTGTAGTCAGGAAGCTCATTATTTCATTAAAATTGCAATGTATCTAGGACTCCAACATTCCTTTTATTAAAAATAATCACCAAGAAGTTGCATGGTAATTGTTAGCCTCCTACACTACAATTTGGTCTCCCATTTAAATGAAGCCTGAAAAGCAAAAAGCCTGAAAAGCAATAAAACTGCATTGGACTTACTGTGTAAAGAGAGCAGATGGATAGATTCAAGGAGTAGTTTACAACTTATTTGGTAATAAATGGTACAAATGTTCTAGAAAAACCTAAACAACATTTTTCAACAAACTTTTTATAATCAAAACTTAAACTATAGGAAGGGTCAGTTTTAATGAGTGTTCTGAATTAAAAACAGGATGGAAACCAACTTCGCAGGTTTTTGAGCCCAGCCCCTCATTCTGAGGAGCAATCAGCACAACAGAATCACTTTCACAAACTGGATGAACTCCAGCATAACACCACTGGTCCTGTCGGCACACGTTATTCCCATTGGAAGACTGTTTAAGAATCTCATTAAATAGACAGTCAGTCTTCTTGTCCTTTAAAGCCTAAATTTGCTTATAATCTGCTTATACTGTCATAGTTTTACAGCAGCATTGCTCTTTAGGGTCAATAATTTAAAGTTTTTAGATGGATAAATTTTTTTCTGTCATGTAAAGTTTTCTCTGTATTGAAAAGTTACACTATTGAAACATTACCTTGTATAGAAGAAGTTAAAAAAGAACGTTCAAAATCACCATGATATAAATTTTCCTATTGCTGATAGGAAATCCACAACTGGAAGGATAGAGGAAAAAATTACCTGTGCTCTGGATTCCCTTACCAAGCATCCCAAGGCCCTGAAGTCTCTTTTAATTGCCCTTGGACTACATGTTGCAGCTTCATTGCCACCCACATGGAAGAGAAATAATAAATAAATAGTTTGAGGGCCACACCAGGCTAGGAAGTTTTCTAGTGATGTTCTGCAACCAGGTCCCAGGGAGGCAGGAGACTTCCTTAACAGGAAGCTCTGTCCAGCATATTAGACCCTTCCTTCCTGTCAGAAGGGAGTCTTTTACAAATATAACACATCTTTTCTTTTTTGCACAGGTGGTTGTGATACAGGGGGTTTGCCTGCTGCTGAGAATAGACTTGCCTCCATTCACTTGTTTCCTTAAAGTTACTGCCTTCTGCCTGGTGGGTGAGGATAGAGGACCCCTTGATCTTGCTTTTTTTCTGGTGGCTGTTCCTGGAATGCAGAGCAGGGCTCCACCAGCTTATCTCTTTCTTAGACTCCCTGATGCTCCTTAACCTTCCTACTTCCTCTCGCAGCTGTGCCACTAAGCTGCGCAAGATGGTCAGACATCACACGGCTGTTCTCACCACTGCCATCATCACCAGAGAAAGGCTTTGGTGTGCCCTGCAACCTGAGAGGCTACATGTTTTTGCGGGAGCTCTCTCTGGGCAGCCACACCAGTTCTGGTGAGTGCAGAGGTTGGAGCTTTCTGCTGGGTGGATATCAGAGCTAAGCTCCTTCTGGGAGGGTGATGACAACCAATTGAATTTACCTTTTAGGCTGGTAGGGTGACAATGCCCCTCTGCACAAACTGACACACCACGCCCTGGTTGCTAGTTGCTCCCCAGGCTGCTTGGTATAGGTGTAGGGGTGGCCATGGTCCATCTGGCAGTGCCCAGGCCTCAGCAGCATCTCTCATGAGAACTGCTGACTCCTGGTAGGTCTCTCCACTGCCCTGGCATTTCCCCGCCTCAGGAAACCCCTCTGTGTGCCGAGATCTGCTGCTCCCCTGCAGACTGAGCTGGCTTCAGAGACACTTGCCTAGATGACTGAGTTCTCAAACACCATAATAAGACATTTTATCAAAAACCACAAACTATCACTTCCCTTATATATACTATTTCCCTTTCCAAGTTTGCTCCTCAAGACTTGGCACTGCGTAGATATTTGAAAAGTTCAGAGTTTTGTGTTTAGATAAGAAGCAATTTCACTGCAAATTAAAAAACACATAATTCAGACAATTCACCAAAAACTTTGAGTGCCGCACTCCAAACCTTCTTTACCTGCCATGAAGAATTATACATTCACATTCCTAATTATTTTAGAATAAAGATTTACCAAGCAATTGCAATACAGAAAATAATTTGCTTTATAACCTTTCAAAAAAAATTACATACTACTGTTTACACCTATAATACAGCATCAGCATTGTAATAAAAGCTGAATTTGAAAAGATTGTTTACTGCTACTCTAATTTAAAAGTATTAACACAGAACATTTTTTGTTCACACTGGTGAAGTTAGTCTTAATACACTTCCACTTACGTATTTTTGAGACTTATTCAAATCACCTCATTCTTAAAATTTCACTATATTAGACTGTCTTGTTCACCAGTATGTATTCCTTCTTCACAGTTAAGTATCTGGACCTATAAAATTATATTTTTTCTATTTAGCAACATCATCTTTTTCAGTTTTTGAAGGATCTCAGTATTATTTAATGTAATAATCTGACCTTCTAATCAAATCCTGAGTAGGGAAATTTTAAATCCATAATAGAATCTATACCTAAGAAATTTAAATGGTATAAAAAAACCCGATAAAAAAAATTTCTAGGATGACTTTTTCTCAGTGACACCTGCCATTTTGATATTTTCTAAATAAAACACATCAACCTTCTAATGATCAAAAAAAATTTAAACCTTCTGCATTTTCTAAATTTTTAAAAGCTTGAAAATGAAATGAAATTAAGTTTTAATTCAAACTAAATATTTTGGTTTGCTTTAATGCTTTCGGCAGATTTTTTAAATAATTCCATATTTCCACAAAGTACTGCAATTTTTCATAGCATAAGGTATCTATACCACTCTAAAGAAAATCCCAGACCTCTACTATATGTTCCTACTCTCAGTAAAAACATTAATCAGAAAACATTAGGTGAGCTGTTGGGAAGCTCTCAAATATGTCTGAAAGTACACTACAATCATTCGTTCTTCTTTAAACTAGTCCCTACAGAATAACTACACAGATTTAAGATCTTCCCACCCAAAGTACTTCACTGATGACAAGTCAGCAGAGGAAGTGTCAGTAGAGCTCAGCTGCATAAGCCTAAGTATAGTGGAAATTTCCACAACAAATTTGATAGCACAGAAGACAGCTTTTAGAGGACCAGCTTAAGAACTGGAACAAGACAAATGTTGTGATGCTGATTTAAGAATTAAAAAACTTTTGGCACAGCTATTTTATGCTCAGATTTTGAAGCACTGCAGAAAAAGATAGAGAAACTAAAATACTCAAAAATTATGTAGCTGGCCACACATATGAACGACATGGACAATAATAATTTATCTCAGTAACTTTAGGTTATGCATCTTCGTCCTTTTGCTTAGATATAATGGTCACCTGCACTTTAATTTTTTATTTTCTTTCAAGCAATAATGATTAAAGTAAAAAATATTTAGCCATTACCTGCTTTGCTTACAAAGTGCTCTACAGTTCAAGACTGCATCAAGAATCTAGAGGGACACCATGACAGGCCACAGAGGTGGGCCAATGCAAACCTCATGAAATTCAACAAGGCCAAGTACAATGTTCTGCACATGGGTCGAGGCAATTCCAAGCACAAACACAGGCTGGGCGGAGAATGGCTTGAGAGCAGCCATGAGGAAAAGGACTTGCGGGTGCTGGCTGATGAAAAGCTCAACATGACCCAGCAATGTGCACTTGCATCCCAGAAAGCCAACCGTGTCCTGGGCTGCATCAAAAGAAGCGGGACCAGCAGGTCACTTGGACCTGCTTCGGGACATGATTTAGTGGGTTAGTGAGTTAGGTGGTGTCGGGTTCATGGTTGGACTTGATGACCCTTGAGGTCTTTTCCAACATTAATGATTCTGATTTTAAGGAGGTGATTCTCCCCCTCTACTCTGCTCTTGTGAGACTCCACCTGGAGTACTCCATCCAGCTCTGGGGCCCCCAACATAAAAAAGACATGGACCTGTTGGAGTGAGTCCAGAAGAGAGCATGAAGATGGTCAGAGGGCTGCAAAAGCATGCAGCCTCTCAGGTTGCGGGGCACATACCTCTTGTATGAGGACAGGCTGAGAGAGCTGGGGTTGTTCAGCCTGCAGAAAAGGCTCTGAGGAGACCTAGTAGCAGCCTACCAGTACCTGAAGGGGGCCTACAGGAGAGATGGGGAAACGCTCTTTATCAGGGAGTGTAGTGACAGGACAAGGGGTAAGGGTATATAAATTGAAAGAGGCCACATTTAGATGACATACCAGGAAGAAATTTTTTACTGTTAGTGTGGTAAGGCACTGGAAGAGATTGTTCAGGGAAGTTGTGGATGCCCCATCCCTGGAGGTGTTCAAGTCCAGGCTGGATGAGGCTTTGAGCAACCTGGTCTAGTGAAGGGTGTCCACTAGTGGGGGCTGGAACTCTATGATCTTCAAGGTCCTTCCCAACCCTAACTATTCTAAGATTCTATGATTACATATTGAGAGATGGCTCAATCCTTACTTTGTGAACTTCAATTTAAAAAAAAAAGAAAATCAGTTTGCAGTATCAACCCTCCTTACATAAATATGAGATTGTTGAAAGTTTACCAAGTCTCATCCATAATCCTATTGACTGCTCACTAATCATTTCAGTACTTGAGAAGAATCTTGATCTTGATTTTCCTCTTTTAATGTAATCTGTTAGCAAAGGATAAATATCTAATATATCTCCCTTATTTCTATGTTGCTTACCTGCTCTTGTAATCTCTATGCTTTCATCTTGTTCCACTTATTTTGAAAATCATTATGAAACTGGGCTGAGTCATGCAGATTTAGCAATCCTTGAAAAAATACTTGCAACTTACTAGGAGCTGTCTAGGACAGCACAAAGCTCTGAATTATACAAATGCTTGGTCAGCAAGTACTCTTCTGACACCCGCTTGCATGCTAGTCACAATTACTCAACTACATAAACAAGGAGGTAAAGTCTTGAAACGTAATAGTTGCAAATAGCACCCAGAGAAGAATCATTTGCAGTATCTATTGCTGCTTTAAAGTTACTCATCAGGGATCCTTTCAAACTTCCTATAGTCTATGTTCTTGTCACGCAAACTGTCTGAAAGATAGCCCCCCAAAAAATAAAGCATAATAACTGAAAAAAAATGTGGTAAGGTTGTGTCAATCAGTTACAGTAAATTGATACAATAATGCAGTAACAAAAAACCTGCTGGCTTATCCCTTCTTCTGTTTGGAAGCAACCATTTAAGTAAAAAAAGTATGCATTTATGCATAGTCATGTGTTCCCTCCAATAAAAGGAAAAAACCACACTGATATATTAAAGATTTATATACTTTATATATATGTGTTCTAATAAAACCTACAATACTGATGATGAGCATAAAGACAGAAAATATGTAACGCACATGGAATAAATACTGTGCTGTATATTCATAGTAAAATGTAGAAAACCAACTGAGCTCTTAAATGGGTTTTTTGTGCATTTTTCCAGTCAACAGGAAATCTGTGCAAGTGATAGCTAGTGGCCAAAGCCCTCTGGCCTTTTACAAACGGAGAATCTAATTTCTCTGAGATGAAGAAAAGAGCTACAAATCCTGAAGTCAGAAGTTTGAAGAACATTTGTACAAATGAGTTTACAATAAGAGATTATGTCATAATGAAAGGATATAAAAGAAAATGGAAGGTTAGGACACCTCAAATTACTAACCTGATCAGAGGGGGCAAAAAAAAAAAAAACCAAAACTGAAATTAAATGGCAGAAACACAAACATTAGATAGTATTTATCAAAAACTCTGGAGCAAAAATTCTATATTCTCACTGCAGAAAACCAAGGAATGACTGACACCAAAAAATGACCCTGGATCATTCAGACATTCAATCTCTGTGCAGAAAGAAGAAGTGAGTCAAATCTTTCTAGCTTCATACATTCTGATAAGTCTTCAAAAGAAATAAAAAGAATAATACAAATATATATAAAATAGTTACTTCTACCTCTGTGTGAGTTGGACAAATGCTTGTATCAGAGGACTTTCATTTTCTTAAGCTTCCTTTATTCTGAAAGCCAATGCTTTCATTGCATATGTATAGGAATATGTGTGTGCATGTGTATGTGTATGCATGTAAGGGATAGCAGGTCTTTTCTGTGACACATTCAGTAAACTTTTAGGTCCTATAAGCATAAGCTTCCCATTAACTTAACAAGGCACATCCAGCAAAGAGTTGCAAATTTTCAATTCCTATTTAAAACCTATCCAATTTCTACTTGTTACAATGAGATAATTTCTACTATGACTAGTTAAGGAAGTAGATGGGATTACTGCAAACAGAAAATTCCTACAGATTCAAGAGACTTGTATGATAGTTATCTCAAAGGCAACTTTCACAGTGACTACAGTATTTTTCAGATAGTTGGGGTGTCTTAAAACTATGTTGTTCAACTAGAATATGTTCATTTTAGGTAGCCTTGACTAGGATAAGTCTACACTGCAAGTTGCGTTATAGCAGCAAATTTAATTAGACAGTAAAAAGATTTCTGTTACAAAAAGAAAAAAACCTCTTACAAGGATAGAAATACTCTTCCACGATGACCTAAAAGCCAAAGGCTCCCAACCAAAGGACATCTTACAGTATAAGTCAAAACTTATTACTCAAAAGAGATCTAGAAGTTCTCCAAAACCACATTAAGTGCTGCCTAGTTGCAAGACTCCAGTTTCTCTGTCATTAAGGAACAGATGTTTAATATCACAGAAGAAAACTAACAGGCTATAGACTAGATGGTTGGCTGACCATCATACAGAATCAGGAAATACAAATAATTCTTCTACTTGTTCCACTCTCTCCAGCCATCATTTCTATGGCTAATACATTACCTTAGCATTCAAAGATAAGGCAGACAGCTACAATTCTGTTAAATGGATGACAAACATGAGACACCATGCAAAAGACTAAAGGTTCATGTGTATTAATTCTTCCCCAAAATAAGGCGGTCTTTAAAACAAAGATTCTATTTGCAATGGCTTCTTTATTTACAGCCCCACTGAGTTACATTTGCACAAGAACATATCTCCTACTATTGCTCTGATATCCAAAAAAGCAGAGGAATATATAATTTTTCAAATGCAGTTTAGGATATTTTCCACAGACTCTATTTATGCCCATATACCCTTATATCTTCCCAGTTTCACAAAGTTAAATTTTATAGAATATGAAGTTAACATATTCATTACTCATTTTATGAGCTTTCCACCAATTTATGTGTGACACTGATATGGCACCTTTGGACACCCCATCTTCTCTGCTGAAAAAACAGACAGTAACACTGGCTGTCCACCAAGATAACTTTCTGTCATACAGTGTCAGTCTGTAACACATAGGCTACTGGAGAAATTGGAAGATGGTGTATGCTGCAGTGCCATCATTATGATATTGACATTGCTTTATGACTTCTATTTGTCAGACTTGGACAGTGTAGTCTCTCAGCTTGCCAAGTGCCCCGCTGTGATAAGGTACAAGGAATAAGTAAGCTGCTTAAGTTTAGAGCTGACAAGACAGATGTAATGCTTGCTGGTAATGAAAACAACGTACAGCCTGAAGACCACACAGTTAAACATACTGAATGTGCCTAGCAAATGATCTCACACCACTACATATGCAGCAGAAAATATGCCACTCCTCCAGAGACAAAATGTTGTTCTGTGTCGTTTGGGGTAATCTAAGACACTCATCTATAGCTCAAGATGTGACTATTTAAGAGACCATAACCTCTTCTGATAAAAATGGGATGCAAAATGAAACTGCAGGATGAAATAAATGACTGATAAATGACAACACTGTAAACAAAGCAAGAACAAATCACTAGTCTCTAAAAGAATGTGCCATTTTTCTGGTAGTAAAACTTATCTAGAACAGATACCTCATCCTTTTTCTTGGAAACTGCATATACAGAAAGTTCACAAAGAGCTACTTCAACTCATGGAAAAAGGTAATCCCTGGCAGCAGTTCAGTAATCATTCTTTGTTCTTTAAAATGAACATTAACTTGAGTTATTTCAAGTTCCCAGAATTTGCTGCTTAACTCAACTTACTACTTTCTTCAGTAGCTCCTTACAAATATTATTTCAAAGAGGGGTCATCTTCCTAAAAGAAAACTAATATCTGGTCATGTAGCCAGATTCTCAGGCTTATAAGCTGTACTGGACCTTTTTCACTTCAAGGAACAGCTCTGACAATAATGTTCCAAGAAACACCACAGCAATGCCTTGTGGCACAAAACTTTAAACAAGAAAATGACAGAAAAAAAACATGGTTTAAAGTACTAAAAATCCAAACTTAACCTCCAAAAGCTAAACATTCTCACTGAAATTAGTTTCCGACTATTTCCAATTATGTCCAAATAATTAATTTTGCAATTAGTCATCATTCTATCCTTAAAACACGTCAAGACCATAAAACAATGTGTAGCATAAGTAATAAGCAGAAGGAGCTGGAAGCAACTGCACAGCTGGAAAGCTATGATCTAATTGCTACACTGAAACCTGGTGGGACAAATTTCATGACTGAAGCATGACAATGAATGGCTATAAAGTTTTCAGGAGGGACAGGCAACGAAGGAGGGGTGGAGGGGTTGTCCTCTGTGTAAAAAAAAATTGATTGACTGCACAGAGTTGTCTTTCAAAAACGGCGATGAACAGTTTGAGACCTTATGGGTAAAAACCAGGGGCCAAGCCAACAAAGGAAACCTCGTGGCTGGTGCTCACTACTCATCACTTGATCAAGGGGAGCCTGTTGACAAAGTGTTCTTACTTCACCTACAGGAAGTTTCACGCTGACAAGCTCTGATCAAGCAGGGGTTCAGCCACCCTGACATCTGCTGGAAAAGCAGCACAGCAAGCTGTAAGCAGTCCAGGAGACTCTTGGAGGGCATAGAGGATAATTTCTTAATAGAGGTGACACAGCCCAACCAGAGGAGATGCATTAAAGGACCTGTTGCTTACCAACGTAGATGAACTAGTTACAGCGGTCAAGATCAGTGGCAGCCTGGGCTGAAGTGATAATACCCTGGTAGAATTCGCAGAATTGAGGGACATG